>OW052223.1:360286-424286 GCA_932526605.1 Nephrotoma flavescens | reverse complement strand
AGTGTCGGATCGAGCTTCCAATATCATTTATATACATCGCAAATATTAAGGGCCCCATTATAGATCCCTGAGGAACACCTGTTGGCAGAGGCAAGTAACTAGATTTAACTCCATTAACTTCAACAAATTGAAAGCGGTCAGTTAAATAAGACAACATTAATTTAGACGCATTAGATGAAAAATTGAAGCAGTTCTTCAGTTTATCCAAAAATTTGACAAATGATATACTGTTAAAAGCTTTACTGAAATCAAGTAAGCATAGTAAAACATAATTGCCCTTATCCAGGCAGTTCCTAATAAATTCCGTCAAATCCATTAGCACCGTTGCAGTACTATGTTTCTCTCTAGACCCTGACTGAAGTGAAGATAGTAAATTACTTGTATTAAGGTATTGTTTGATCTGATCAGAAATAATTCTTTCAAATACTTTTGAAAGGTTTGAGAGTTGAGCAATAGGTCTTACATCAGCCACTGATGTAGGCTCCTTAACTTTAGGTAGCCCGATAACTTTACTAACTTTCCACACCTTAGGATAATATTTATGCTCCACGATACTATTAAACAAATACGTTAAATGGGATACAATCACAGGGGCTATGATTTTTAAGAACTTTAACAGCAAATTGTCAGCACCCATTGCATTAGACGTTAGAGAGCCTATTGCCTTAAGCACATCATCATCAGATATAATATTAAAACTAAAACAATTAGAACCATTAAAAGAGGTTTCGGCTTCAGTTTCAATATCGTGCACCACATTCATTATTGGCACTTTCACAAATTCCTCATTTAGGTCATTAGGAGAAAATTTAGAAACAATCTCAGCTGGATCAATGGTTTTAAACCCGTATTTCTCCAAATTCCTCCATAATATTTTAGTGCCAAGTTTTGAATCTAATTTACTACGCAAAAAATGTCTCTTCGCCGATCTCACCATCTTATTAAGTTGTTTTTCATAATCCTTATAGGCTCGTTTATCCTCCTCACTACGAGATCTCTTCCACACATTTTTAGCCATATCAACAAGTTGCTTTTTATTTTTAATAGCATATCTAAACCATGGAATAGGCTTAAATTTTTGCTTAATCATTTTAAAAGGAGCATACTGGTGCAATCATATCGAGATTTTATCATATAAAAACTCAAATTTACCATCAATCGTGTCTATTCTACCTAACTCAGTCCAATCAACATTAAGTATATCACAATGAAGGCTTGGGATATCAACATTATCATAATTGCATAGAAACAATATAATCAAGGAGTCTTTCCGTTGTATCACAAACTCTGATTGGTTGAGTTTGCGTTGTATGCAAATTAAGCGAATCAAAGATGCTTCTTAACTCACGGCTTTCAATCCTATCTAAAAAATCAATATTAAGGTCACCTACCAAAATAACCATATCATAATCCTCAATCAGATTAGATAAGAGCTCACTCAATTCATTAAGAGGAAGATTTCGAACATGCATATAAGCCACACAAACAACTATTTTTAAAGAATTTATAATAAATTCAATGGTAAGATATTCTAAGCTCTCTGACGAGCCCTTAGAAAGTACCTTCACATGATAATATTTAGAAAAGTCACAACGTACGTAGAACGCAACTCCACCACCTCTTCTTCCCACTCTGTCATTCCTTAGCGTACGTAGAATGATATGATGTGACATATCCTTAAATTCCATTCTCAGTTTATCAATATTAGCCAGAACACTGCGCGCATTAATATGACATATTTTCAAGCGGTTCATCGTTACCGGGGAAATGCTAGGAAAAACACTATTACAGCTCACAGGCATAACACAAATGACAAGCAAGGGTTACCTGTGTGAGATAAAAAATAAGCAAAATAATATGCATATAAGACAAGCTATAAAATCTGAAGACTATAGAACTAATCATTAACTTAACAACTAAATTCAAAAGTTTGAAATACATATTTATTTACTACTAAACTGCATAAGGCTAAAGAAACAAGATATAAGACAATCATGCACTCATTGTATTCAAAGATAGGAACTTTGCTATAGGAACAAAATATATAATCATGCACTAAATAACTTAACTAATCAAGAAGCAAATAAGAAATTCATAACCAAAAAATTTTAAGCATATATATCACACTCATAATACTCATCTCAATCAACCATCTTACTATTACGTTTTAAACTGGTCCAATTCCTCTACAGATCGTACAATTTTTGGACTATCGTTTGCTACAGCAATAACAGCTACCATACCTCTTCGTATAACTACCTTTGATATAGTTCCCACTGCCTTTAAAGCCTTGGCTTTAATTAGGATGTCTTTCACCTCCTTAGGGAGATATTCGTTGATGTATATCCTGTATAACTAATTTAATACTTTTAATAACCTTTTTAATTCCGAGCTTTCCACTGGTGAGGGCTAATACCGGAATATTGATATAAAAGCATTGAGTAGAGTTGAATTGTCCATTTATTTTTTGTCGTTTTTATACAAATTTGATAATTTCTTGTTATTGTTTTTTTTTACATTATATATGATCATATATCAATTTCATTATTTTCTAAAATCCAAAAGTGCAGAATTGCAGGTAAAATTTAATTAATTTATTTATAGCTAAGTTAAAATTAACATTATGCAAAATTGCATAATGTTGTAGTAGAATGACCCTGTTGATATTGAACATCTTGCGGCGCGGGTAGTTACCTCTGCTGATGTTGGTTGGTTACCTGAAGTGTTCGGGATTGGAGAAGGTGTCATACAGACAATTGGAAGGACGGATGATTGGTTTCGTCGGTTTCTTCGTATGTGACGAATTATGACACTTATCTCTACCGCAACTGCTATCGATAGGATAAGATGTATTTGCTGTATAATGATGAATATGATGAAAGTACTCGTTAGTTGTGTTCTCTTCTACCTCTTTCATAATGGAGATTTGTTCTTCTACGCCCCTTGTATCTGGAGTGGTTAATAGCTCATTTTCATCATAGTTTTGTTTAGCTATCTCTATTGTTAAATCTTTCAAGTGCATCCGCTTTAAGTATGGTGCAATTTCGAAATTCTCTATGGTGGTTTCGAATCTATCAGAGGCCTGTATGCTTAAGTGATTGTCTCTTAAGGCGCATCCCGATTCTAGCTTGATTATTCCCGACCCCTGATAATTGCTTTTGGTTTGTAACTGATCCACATACAACCGTCACAGTTGTTTCCCTTGTCATTACGAATACCCATTGATTTGGTGCGTATAGTTTTATCCAAAGATTTGATGTAACGTTTTGGTATTCTATCACACATATCTCTTGTAAATTGGACCTGTGTTGCAATATTGCGATTTCACAGCAGATCCCTTCCCTGACACCCGACATTATTGTTGGTATCTCGCATAATAGATGATCATCATTGATAATGTTGCATTTAGATATATCTCTGGCTGTTGTTAGTTGCTTAAATGTTCATTTTGTAGATCAACGGCGATAAATTCAGTTGTTGGTACTATATGTGCATGCCTTTCACTTACTAATATATTAGGCATAGTTACTACCGAGTAAATGTTATAGGACCAGACATATGATAAGAGAATTGAAATTTTATAATATCACATATGCCTTTGTCACTTTAGTCCTGGTTGTCATACTTTCAAATAAATGGTCTAACTTGCGCAATCCATGACCCGGAATTGTAATGGAGACTGGTATTTGTCCTCTGATAGATGCTATCTGTTCTTCAAGTTGTGATGGGCTCAATAAAAGTGGATGTAAAATGTTTAGATGTGCATTGTGAATAACCTCTAGTAATGCTTCCTGCACATCCCGTAAATTTACCGTGGCAACCACTAGTTCAAGGGATGTCATCAAAATAGTTAATATTTGTTGTTCCGTTACACGTGTGTTACCGGACAAGTGGTGCAGTGGTTAAAGCTTCGGCACTTGGACCGGGAGGTACTGGGTTCGAATCCCATCAGAGGCTAGATGCAAATCGAATTTTCGATTCGCAAATCGATTACAATCGGTGATGTTAATAAACACAACTAAGACCCTCTGATGGAGTGCAGAATTCAGCGCCGACCCATCGTCCATGTCAATGTACAGGTTGACATGGAGCTTGCAATGTGCAGGTGGTATACTGTAGTTGTGTGAGTAGGTGAATGGGTTAATGATGTAGGTATCACAATGGGCCAAAAAATGGCCTAAGTGTAAACCACTGAAACCTAAACCTACACGTGTGTTATTTATGCTTTTGTCTAGGTGCTGCAACCTCCGCTGAATGTTATTAATTATCTGTACTGTGGCATTTTGGCTATGCTTGAAAAGTTTTACAGAGTTAACAATCATTGGGTTTGATTCCTTATTAGTAGTAATAAATGATCTTCATTGGTTTCTATAGTTATAAAATGTTCTTCATATTGAGCTGCTTCTCTCTGTGTTAATATTCCAAACGTGTCACCAATCCCTCTCTTCGCTCTAGTAACTTCCTTGTTGGATGACATCAGTAATTGATTGCCTCCATCTATTCTACTCATTTGAGATCGTAGTTGCTGGATTACTAGTTGACAGTTAAACCAATCCATATCTACTACTGAATGTAGTTTTTTACACATAGTTGCAAGTTTGTCTATTAAGCGGTATGCTTGAGTTGTTTCTTCTCAATACGTATTTAAATTATATCGCACAACCAAAGTCCATCTCATGGCAACTACCTCCATCTTACTGATTTCCTCAAGATATATGCCAGTAGTTCTTTAGCGCTGCTAGTAGAAAAACAGATGCTCATCAAGGTCAACAATGCCAGATGGAGTTTGATTCCCCCTTTCGCCTGTCCTTCAGGTTGGCGTCTAACTGGTTGGTTGATGTTAGACGTTGCTAGTTTTGCATCTGGAGTCTGATTTGCGTTGATTATTTGTTGCGACCATGAATTGTGTTCTTCGCTTGGTAGCTTGCACAATTTAGTGATATGTCGTTTATAGATATTCTGGTTGTATTTTATGGACGCAATACGATCCAAACCATCTGATCCAGTATGCACCTTCTGTACTCTCCCCATTTTCCAACGCGACGGCCGCAGTACTTCTTCCTTCAGTAGAACGACATCCCCTACAACTAAATTGGGCTGACGTTCTCTCCATTTAGTACATTGTTGTAACTGCTGCAGGTAGTCTCTAGACCATCTTTTCCAAAAGTCATCAACAATATTTTGTACTAAATGCCAACGTGTTCTTAGCGTGCAAGTATCATCATTACTTTCTGGAACTAACTTTATCGGTCCGCCTATTAGGAAATGTGCAGGTGTTATTGATTCTAAAGGTCGAGGCACATAGTTTTCGTTCCGATTCGTTTCGTTTTCAATAAGTTTTTTTAAATTCTCACGCACATAGCTTTCGCTTCGTTTTGAGTTGTTTTAGTGTTATTTGATAAATCGAACTTTTTAATTTCTCACAATATTGTTTCAATTCAATCAATTATTTATAATTTCATATCAATTGATTTAATAATGAGTGCAGATTTACACATTGACAAAAAAACGATAACCATAAATGCCAAAATAA
This sequence comes from Nephrotoma flavescens, assembly GCA_932526605.1. Taxonomy (NCBI): domain Eukaryota; kingdom Metazoa; phylum Arthropoda; class Insecta; order Diptera; family Tipulidae; genus Nephrotoma; species Nephrotoma flavescens. The sequence continues at coordinate 418,753 of OW052223.1, read as the reverse complement.
AAAATTCGAGGTTATTGTTTAAGTTTTAATTGAAATTTGATCAACTGTTTCGGTTCGGTTCCGCCTTAAACTTAACATTGTGAGCATGTTTTCGTTTTCCATACATTTTGACATATTCAACTTAAAGGTCGGAACGGAACGGAAACTATGTGCCTCGACCTTAAGTTTTCTAGATGGTCGTACAAGGTACTTAATGGTCGAGAGTTTAAGCATGCCTCTATTTGAGCCGTTAATGTTGTTGCTTCTTCAAATGTCAATGCTGTCTCACCTATGACTTTCTTCATGTGAGTCTTTACTACTGACTTTACCCCTGCCTCCCATATCCCACCAAAGTGTGGTGCAGTAGGCGGTATGAAGTGCCAGGTTGTTTCATCTTGTTGAAATAACCTTGCAATTTCTGGTTCTAGTGTTGCAATCTTCTTGCGTTGTTGTTTCAGTACTCGTTCCGCACCAACAAAGTTGGTACCGTTATCCGAATAAATTTCTCTACACAACCCCTGCGAGATGTGAACCTGCTGTAAGCTGCTATAAATGCATCTGTTGTTAATCCGCTGACTACTTCTACATGTATGGCCTTGGTGGTCAGGCACACAAATACCGCAATGTATCCTTTGTACGTGGTTTGACCTCTTCCTATCTTGCTCCTTAGTTGAATCGGCCCGGCATAATCAATACCCACCTTGATGAATGACCGAGTAACTCCATACTCTGCAGGCCGGCAAATCATCCATTAGTTGGTTGAGGGTCGCTTGTTTAAATCTGACACATGTAACGCATTTCTTTATAATGTGACGTCAGTTTTCTACCATTAATTATCCAAAATTTATTGCGAACATTTGCCAATGTTAGTTGTATCCCCATGAAGTGTTGTAGTCGTATGCGCGCATCTTCAATTATTCGCTTGCAGATTGGGCTTTCCTTCGGTAAGATAATTGGTTGCTTTTGATTCATTGGTAGTTGCGAATTTTGTAAACGTCCGTGTAACTGTAATTTCCCATCCTTGCTGATGACTGGATTTAAAGCAGATAGTTTGGATTTTTTATTCAATAAAATCTCCCTCATCAATGCCTGAAGTTCTTTACGGAAGTATTGATGTTTTTCAATCCTAATTATTTAGACTTCCGCGAGTTTCAATTCTGGTACTGTCACTTCTTTCGATTGTTGCCGTTGTTTATGAACATGCACCTTTGGCAGTACACCAATATGCGCTTCAACTTATGAATGTTTGAAATTTTATCAATTAATTCACGTAGCGTGTTTGTTTTAGATTCAGCGGTTATTGTGAGACAAGTGATATCTTCTGCGCTGTCCTGGTCGTGATCAGCTTGTGTTTGCGGACCCTTGTACGAAGGTGTTGATGGCCATGCATCAGAATTTTCCAGCAAAACTGTTGGTCCGTCCGTCAGATCGAGCCTTGTGATGGTAGACGCTGCTAATCCTTTAGTTGCTAAATCAGCTGTGTTTTTGTTTGTTGGTACGTAATTCCATTGTAGCTGAGGTAAATTACCTTTAATCTGAGATACCCGATTAGCTATAAAGGTTTCTAACTTCGTGATGTCAGCTCTCATCCTGCTTAAAACTATGGTGGAATCCGTCCAAGCGGACATCTTTACATCCTGGATGTTCATGGTACTTTTGGCGTATTTTGGAAGCCTAGATAACAGGCGCTGCGTTTAGTTCCATCTTCGGAACTGGCAGTTTTGTTTTGATTGGAGCAACTCTGGTTTTTGCTACCAGCAAACTGGTTGTAACTTGCTCGAACGTATTTGTGGTTCTTAAATAAACTACCGCTGCATATGCTTGTTGCGAAACATCTGCAAATCCATATAATTCCGACTTTTGCGTTGACGTTGTTTTAACCCATCTTGGTATCTTTATTTTGCTTAATTCATCTAATTCAATCTTATACTTTTTCCATTTTTCTTCAATTGCTTCTGGTAGCTTGTCATCCCACTGTGTATCAGCTCTCCAAATGTCTTGCATTAACAACTTTGCTGTTATCGTTATTGGTGACAACCAGCCGACAGGATCAAATAATTTTGATGAGTCGGACTACAATAGACGTTTCGTTGGTTCTTCCGTTGAGTTGAGGAACTTTCGAATAAGATCGATAAGTTAGATTCTGTGTTAAACCCCCAATTAAATAATATACCACTAAATCGTGATATAGTGACCATTGTGAACCATGTCAGCACAATACCCAGCAATATTAATGAATGACCAGTAACGCGATCGCGCGGGAAGTTATCTACACCGGAGGTTAATAATAAACAAGCAGAAGTTATAAATATGGGGTTACCCCAAGAAGATACCGTGGTGAATAACGTCATCAATGTTATTCCACCACCACAAGTTTCGGCGTCATCTTCGACTGCATCAACATCAAATTCGGATTGTTCGTCCTTGCCGATTGGTACAAACCACATTCACTCAATCAGCGTTGTTAAACCAAGACGATGGATTTTTATTAGTAGGATACACTCATTTGTTACTGATGAACTATTCAAAGGCTTTTTAAATAATTTCCAGCTTACAAAGGTTAATGCAATCAGAATGGTTCCAAAGGCTAAAAACGGAGGCCAGTATGAATATGTATCCTATCGTTTCAGTGTTGAAGACGAAATATTTACCACCATATTAAACTCTAAACTTTGGCCGTCTGGTATATTAGTTAAAGAGTTTGAATTTGCTCGGAAAAGTAATTATTTTCGCTTTACGGGGCCAACCAGACAAACCACTTGACTGCTAGCAAAGATCTAAAAAATTCCACTTCCTTCGGCACTAATGGTGTACTCTCTACTATTGTTCATACTTCGGATAAATCATCATATTTAACACAACCAGTAACCTCTGCTAAATTAATTGATGCACTTTGTGATGTTAATGGCGGCTTAATGTACCTTTCATGCACCAAAGAATATATAAACGATCGTTATCAGAATAGCAATAGCAAACCTAATCATGTTGAAACTCACGACTGAGGTGGAAACTGTGTCAACACAATCGGCGAACAAATCATTCCTCAAATGTATAAAATCCAATTTACTTCTAAAAAAGGACAGCAAAACTATCATGAGGATTTCACAAATGGATATGATTTCATTTTAATAATACGTTATATAGAATGGCTGGTGATAAATAGGTAGACTTTTCCTAGGTTATAAAATGTGTTATAGCAGCCAAAATTATCCAAATTAATCAAAATTCATATAATCGAATTTTAACAATTTATTTATTTGCATCGATATTTCGGGCTAAATGCCCATTTTCAAGATTCTAAAATTTATAAAAATAAAATATGTGTCACAATTTTTTACATGGTTAGAAGGCAACAACATTATACATTTAAAATTAATAAATTTACATTCAATAAATTTAATATTCGGTAATATAATTGTTGTTGTTATATTTTATGACTTTATACACAACACAATACATAATTATGAAATTATTTAGAAAAAGTATTATTTTATAAATTATTATAAATTTTTTTGGTGATTTAAATGGTGATTTTAAAGAAATAGGGTTTTTTAGTTGCGTGGCTCAAAAATTACCTACACAATGTTATTTATCTTATATAAAATTGCATATACAATACAGCGAGAAGAGATGACGTCGTTAAGCGTAGTCAGGTATTGACAATACCATTACGTTAATTAATTGTATTTTTAATTGTGAGCGTAACAAAACCAAAAACATATGATTGAGTTCGGTGTTCTATATAATAAAGAACATTGAAAAAACTGTACAGGGGTGGGATGTTGTAACATCACTTTTTCGATATTTATCGAATATTATATCTTTTTTTCCTAAAACAAAATTGCTTGTCGTTTCACTTTTCAATTTTGCTTTCTATATTGCGATCGCACACTACTAGAATAAATTGTTTATTTATCTCTTTTTTGTTTTTCGATAAAGTATCACTCTTAAAATAGGTAGATGATACAATAAGAGTAGAGCGACATACTGTTTTATTCGAATAGGTAGAGATCGCAATATAAGCAATGTACGAGGGTTGCCTTTTATATTTCGGGATTGGACAACCCTAGTGTTGCAATCTGGCAACTGACAGCTCTATCGTAAAGTTTGACATTTTTGAGATTATACGTACTCAGAGCGTTTTGTCATTCGAGCGCTATTTGTGTTGTTTACAGTACTCATTAACTCAACATCTCGGCGAAAAAATCGAATTAAATCGTGAACATTTTCGTGCGATTATTTTTTACAACTTTCGACGTGGATTAAGGCAGCAAGAGTGCATGGATGAACTTAATTCAATTTTTGGCGATGAAGCTCCATCAAGGACTAGTGTTTATCGATGGTATGGTGAATTCAATCGAGGTCGTAGTTCACTCTAAGACGAATTTCGTGAAGGTCGTGCAGAATCAGTTGTTGTTCCGGAAACCATTGATGCTGTGCGCGAACTGATATTGCAAGATCGTCATGTGACCTATCGTGAGATTGACACAACCTTAGGCATTAGTAGGACCAGCATTCATTCAATGTTGCATAAACATTTGAATGTCAAAAACATTTGTTCGCGTTGGATCCCACACAATTTGTCAATCGCTCAAAAAAAGGCTCGTGTCGATTGGTCGAAAGAAAAGCTCAAAAAATACAATCGCTTTGCTTCAAAACCCGTCTATGACATAGTGACAGGTGATGAATCGTGAATTAACGCGTATGAGCGCGAAAGTAAACAGCAGTCGACTGTATGGGTGTTTTAAGATGAGCCGCATCCAACAAAAGTTGTTCGCACACGAAGCACTTGCAAGCAAATAATCTCCTGTTTTTTCGGAAAAAATGGATTATGTCGCAACCGTACCACTAGAACAACGCAGAACAGTCAATTCTGAGTGGTACACAACCATTTGTTTGCCAGTTGTCTTCCAAGAAATCAGGAAAACCAACTGCCGAAGATGGATCACTCTTCACCACGACAATGCGAGCTCTCACACATCGGCTCAAACAACTGCATTTTTGAGCACTCAAAACATCGATTTGATGAGTCATTCGCCGTATAGTCCTGACTTGTCACCAAATGACTTCTTTTTATTCCCGTACGTAAAAAACAAACTGAGAGGTCAACGTTTTTCGACACCTGTAGAAGCGGTTGCTGCGTTCAGAATGCATGTTTTGAAGATACTTCAATCAGAGTGGAAAAAGTGCTTCGACAGTTGGTTCAAACGCATGCAAAAGTGTATAGATCTTCATGGGGAATATTTTGAAAAACAATAAAGCGATTTTCGATGACTAATATTTGTTTTTGTTCTCTAATCCTGAAATATAAAAGGCGGCCCTCGTATTATTACATTCGGGGGTTGGGGAGAAAGAAACAGGTATTTAACGTATAGTAATGGATAGTGACACCTAGCCCTATAAACCAATCAATTAAGTCACAAAAGATGGCTGCCTTCCGGTTTCCAGCAATACTTTGCTGGACTGAAAACTGCTTGCAACAATGGCCGGGTTCCATTGGCGTTGGCAAAATTCGTCCTAGTACTTGTGAGTAGATGTTCAATGGTACGCAAAATTGTCAATTAGAAATAAAACATTAAAAAACACAATTTTTCATTGAGTAGTTTTGAGTAGCTGGAAGTATTTCCACAAAAACGACAAATTTGATTTGTGATGAAAGAGATGTAAATTTCGATAGTATCGAAAAAAGTGATGTTACAACATCCCACCCCAGGTAATATTATTGTTTGTGTTTATGTAAGTGTGTAATACTAAAGTACTAATTACAATTATCCAAAGTTAGATGGTGTTGTTGGCTTATACCACGTTTACATACACCATAGCTACTTTAATAGTATAATAGTCTTTTATTAATAATTTAACACATTTTTATTAATCACTTGTTTTTGTTTCGCAGAATATTTTTCAAAAAGTTTAAAAAATCACTCGATCGATTTCGACTTGTTAGGTCATCATCAGGAGTATCTACACTAGAGTAGATACTCCTGATGATGACCTAACAAGTCGAAATCGATCGAGTGATTTTTTAAACTTTTTGAAAAATATTCTGCGAAACAAAAACAAGTGATTAATAAAAATGTGTTTATTAAGTATAAGTGTGTTTCGCCAAGTGCCTACGGCAAATAGCGTAAAAAGTATATTTTATTAATAAAGTATTTTTCTCTTTCAGTTTACACCATAGTGGTGTGAACACATATTAGAATAGTTTATTAGTTATATATTTCACTAATATTTCACAAAAACAGTTAAAATTTATCACAATAACCAAAAAAAAATCTGAAAATTGACTAAAATGATATTTCGTATCTAAAAAAATATTATATTAACAGTTCACAACGCATAGCATTATTCCAATACTTTTTAGATACGTACAATAATAGCAAAAAAGTATGTGATGTAATAAAGTATTTTACTTTGAGTTTACATCGTCATACTTTTTTGATACATACTTTTATACTACTGGTGTAAACGTGGTATTAAAAATGTTATGCAATGTAATTATTTAAAATGCCAAATTATTACACACGAAGGTATGTATCTGAACTGTTACATAATTGTAATTATGACACCAAAAACAAGATGGTGTTGTGTTTAGAAAAAATATTATTATATTTATTTTTTGCGGTATTGCTTGTAATTTCGGGTGGTTTTTTTTAAACTCATCACATAAATTATTGGTTTCGGACGTCAAGTTTACACTGCTAGGTAGGTTGGATATGATGTGGGAGTGGGCTGATTAAATCATTAAAGGATACGTCTACTAATTATGTTTGATTCTCGGTGTATAATTTTTGTTTCATCAAAGTTAAACTTTTGATCGTTGTCTATTGAGTGGATTGCAAGTGCGGTCGAACGAGCTCTGGTGGTTTTGCATTCTCGTTTTTAGTTTGTTATCGGTTTCGCCAATACATACATATATATTTTCCCATATTCGCAGGGAATTTCATAAACTACACCATGTTGTTGTTGGTCCATAGGAATCTTATCTTTCAGTTTAGAAAATGAACGATGATTCTTGTTGGGAACCTTATAACCAATGTTCCAGTCAATATGGTCACTAGGTTTAATAATTTTCAGAATTTACTGTGATAATCTATTAACATATGTCAAAGTATGGTAGCGAGATGGTGTGGAGGAAGGACTGGTATGCTCAATATTGTTTGTGATGGGAGGATTGTTGTCGTTTGTGTTATTGTTGGTTGTGTGTTTGGCTTTGTAAATGGCTTTGTTAATGATTTTATGTGGGTAATTATTTTTTTTGAGGATTTCATAGATGGTTATTTTATTATCTTCATGGATCTCAAAATTTGATAATACTCTACGAGCAAATGCAACGGCAAGGTTGAATTTCATGTTTGGTGGATGGGACGAAATGTAATTTAGTATGCGATCAGAGCTGGTACTTTTTTTGAACCAACACGTCTTGATGTCACAATTATAACGGATCAGGGTCATATCTAAAAACGGTATAGTGTTATGTTTTTCTTTTTCAATTGTGAATCTTATGTGGTTATCGAATGAATGGAATTTTAGTAAAACATTATTGATATGATTTTTAGGGATGGCCAAGATGATGTCATCAACATACTCCTTGATGAATGTTGGTTGGTGGTCTAATTATGGTAAACAAGTTTCGAACAATCTTTCCATGACAAGATCAGCAAGTATGGGTGATAACGGATTGCCCATGGCTAATCCAAATTTCTGTTTGTACATTGTGTTGTTGTATTTAAAATAGTTATTGCAATCAATAACAAATTTGAGTAGTTTTAAGAATGTGTCTTTGTCTAATTCAGTGTAAGTGCATAATTCGTCCCATCTACGTTCAACTTCATCTAATGCTTTACTTGTAGGGATGTTGGTGAAAAGAGATGTAACGTCAAAGAACACTAATATGTCATCGGGTTTTAATTTGATGTCGCCTAGGATTTGTTTCAGTTCATAAGAGTTTTTTATGTTGTAGATACTATTTTGGGTTAAACTTTTTAATCGGATATAATTTCATTCAACGGACTCCTCGTCAATCATTTGATTATGCCAAATCTCAAATTACCACTTGGATTAAGGGGAATTATTTACCATCTTCTTCTGTTACGATTTGCGCATTTATGCAAGCCAAATTAGACAAATGTCAAATTAAAGAATTCTTAACAAAAAAAAACAAACTGATAAACTGCTATTCCAAATCTATAAACATGGTTACAAAAGTATACTTAATCGAAGGTAAATTATAGTTGTCTCACATCAAGGTAAAATCAACTGCACTGACTTAATCTATCTTAAATACATTAAAGTCATATTTACAACATAAGCGAGAATCATTTGTCATCACGCTTGACATCAATTGCTTTGTAGATAAACTTAAACTGGCTCTGGATTACTTCTCCAACTATTCATGCTTCAATATCAAATGGGTTCTAAATATACAGTTTAACATGTCAACATATTTTGAAAGAGCTCTGTCGTCTCGTTGGATAACTGGTGAGCCTTCCAGATTTTTGAAGTCTGTCATTAAGAATAATGTGCCAGTTTCATCTCCTTCATATTATGCTGATACTAGCGCAGATTCCTACTATAAGAACTCTGTTAAAGAAATAATGTTTTATATTAAACATTTTGACAGTACCATTAAAAGTCATCTCCAACACTACTACAGCAAATACATCCATTTGATGCCGTTCGCCTCCTCATCTTTATTATCATTGCACATCTTCGTATTTGACAATCTAAACAACAAATATCTTGAGGAACCTACAATTATTCATCAGTTTGGTTTTGATGGCGATCACCTAGTTAAACATTGAGTCCACAAAATCTTTTTTGACATCTCAAAGATATATTTTCTGCTCCGCTGGCACTGAAATTATGCTCGATCTCCTGACATTTTCAAATTTACAACACATCTATGCAATAGACAACATCATGCTATCTATCTTTACTGGTGTCCAGGGTGACCCAGGCTGTGGAAAATCTACATGGATCATTAACACTCACAAACTAGGCTATGATCTTGTCTCATGTGCCACTAAGGAAGGAAGGTCTTGCTGATCTCAAATCCAAAGTTGCCACTTGTTGTATTAAGGAGAAGATGGATTTCAACAAAATTGAACTTAACTATAAAACGATTGCTTCATACCTAATTAATGGAACCCGACATTATGACTCAGTGTTTATTGATGAATATATGATGATACATAATAATAATTTACTCATAATTTATTTATTTTTTTTTAATTTGAAAAGTTATACAGATAATTAAATTAGTTTACAAAGTATAGGACCTTAAATTTACGCGTAAGCATACGACATTATAAATTAAAGTCAAAAATAAAAAATAATAGGAACAGTCAGAAGCTAGTTAAGCTTGTTTCAACTGTACCAACAAAAAATGAAATTTAAAAAGATAATAGAGCGTGAGGTGCTCATATCCCTTTTGTGATTTACTAACACAATTGTGCGAGTACGGCAAAAGTACCATGTCAAAAAATTTTTTTTGTATGTGTTTTGAACCAATTTGCGCATTCCTTTCAAACTTATTTCGTCCGAAAAAAAACACTAAACTATACATACAATTGTGTTGGTTGTATTTCAAATCAAGCGTAATTTTTTATCAAAAACGCCATTACATACTATTATTTTAAACTCACACATTTGTGTGGTATGGACTTTAATTAAGCCATTTTTTAAATTTTTTGGTTGAAAAAGGGATATAAAAAATAAAAGATATAAGAAAATGTAACAAAAAATAACACAGAAAAGATTCATATGGAAAAATGAAAGAAGTTATATAAATTATATGAAATGAGTTGAGATGAGATGAGAAAGGAGGCACATATGTACATATTTAGAAACTCGAAAACAGAAATAACTATGACAATCAATAAATCATAACAGAATAAAAATATAGCATCCCTTATAAAAAAAAAATAAAATAAATGTAAGCAGTATGAAAATTAATAATAATAAAATTTAAAATTTAATAAAAATTTAAAATTTAATAAAAATTTAAAATTTAAAAATACTTTTCTAAATCATTGATGTCATCAAAACCAAAAAGCCAACACTTCAATTCCTTTAAAAATTTTGCCATTGTACTTTCTGACTTTACTTGACTGGGTAGTAAGTTATATAGATAGGGTGCCATAATACTATAAAATCTACGACAGTATTCCTTCCGAGTAAAATTAATAACACATAGATTTTTAACTCTCAAATCATACTGATCAATAGATCTTACTTTTACGTAACCACACCTCGCGTAAAAAAATTGCAATACTTTATAAACGTATCGATAACGTAACGATAGAATTTGAGCTGACTTGAATAATGGAAATGATATAACCGTTGATTTTTTAAAAAACATGACGCGAATGACACATTTCTGTAAGGTTATGACAGGATTCAAATTATGAAGATAAATTCCACCCCAAGCAGATAATGCATACTCGATTTTCGAATTAAATAATGCAAAGAAATTGGATTTAAGAATGCGCTGAGGACATATTGACCTTAGAAGGTAAAATTGGCGAAGTGAAACCCGAATTTTCTTACAAATGTTGCTAACATGTTCAGAGAATTTCAATTTGCTATCCAAAATAATACCTAAGTATTTAAAACTGGAAACCATATCTATTTGAAAACATTTAAAATTACAGTCAGAAAATGAACAACTCAAAGCATGGCTAATAATTATATCTGGGAAATCATCTACATTTTTTAAATGAAATATCATGAACCGTGTTTTTGGGTATCATATAATGCAAATTAAACCATCTTCTGAACCGAGCTAGGTCACTCTGTATGGCATATACAATATCAGACCAGTCATTATTACAATAAACACAGGCCGTGTCATCAGCAAACGCCACGGGATACCCACAGAGATTGATATTAAAAATGAAATGTATATAATAAAATTTGTATATTTAAAAATAAAAAATAAAAGCTTTCGTAATATCTATAAACAGTCTTGCAACTTTTTTATTATTATTTAAACCGCCGTATACTTTGTCCAGAAAACTAATCAATGCATCTTCAGTATTTAGCTGTTCTCGAAATCCATATTGCGCATTATTAAAAAATCCAGTTTTATCTAAAAATAACAATAATCTGTTTTTAATAACTTTCCAAAATTTTTGAGAAGGCTGGTAGGAGTGAAATAGGTGTGTAATTAGACATATTTGAAACTTCTCCCCCTTTGTGCAAAGGAATTACTATAGCTTTCTTTAAATCGGTTGGAAAGACCCCCACTACACATACTTAAATTGCAAATGAAGCACAACGGGTCGGAGATGAATCGAGTTATATGTTTTACAAGAACATTACTAATGCCATCATGTCCGCACGCATTTGTATTTTTAAACTGAATTGCAGGTTATATTGGACTGGTGGCCATGCTCAGTAAATGTTCAAAAATATATCTTCTTGGGGATAAAAATCAAATTCCATTCATTGACAGATTACACCATGTTAATATTCAATTTTACAATGCTAATAAATTTATTACGAATTCAGAGCAGCTAAACATTACATTTAGATGTCCTGTTCATGTTACATTAGCACTAAAAGAATATTATCCTGATATCAGTGCCAAAAACCCTATAGAAGTATCAATGGCATTCTTCAAATTACCACCTTATATATCATCTTTGCCTGTAATTGATAATACATATATGTATTATCAATATGTTAGAGTTCATAGATAGTCTTCAATCGGATGTTGATATTTTAATTATTTCTGAAATTTTTATTCTGAGTCATAATTATATAGCCTATCCTATCAACAATTTTAATAGTTGCTTTTCTTGTAGAGATGATCGAACTTTAGGTGGTCTTGCATTGCATCTTGAATATAGATAACGGCTTGTACACATTTAATTTTATTCAAATTCTGCTTCCTCGTCTTAATAATACAAAAATCTGTGGTATCTATCGACCGCCAGGTTCTGATGTTGATTTTTCTTCAATTGGTTGGATAATCTTCTATCTGGAAACCGCTGTACTGATAACATATTACTTGGGGATATTAATATTGCCGTTAATAAAATAGATGATAATGTCATTGAGTATAATAATCTGTTGATGACCCATGGTTTGATCACTATAAATACGTATGCAACTCGTTCTGCAAGTGACAATATTTTAGATCATTTCGTATCTAGTTTCATAAATATAACTAAAATCGTCAATTGTACGATATACTCCACTATTAGCGATCACAATTTCCTTTTGTCAAATTTTTTCTTTACTTCTAAGTATATTAAGAAAACTTTTGAAAAGAAAATAGTAGACATGGCAAATGTTAATGAATTATTCAATAATTTTCTACTTACAATGCCATTTAATGTGAAAGATCCGAATAATACTATAGAAATTATTGTTGACAAATATAATGAATTAATAGTAGATAGATACTCAAAGACAATAAGTGTCGATGTTAAGCTGAAAATACGGTATGTCCGTGGATCACACTTGATATTTGGTGTGACATTCGTAAAAAAAATAAAGTTTTTAAAAAAATTAAACGTAATCCTAGTAACGTTGCTCTGAAATCTGAATTGGAATGGAATGTGTATCTAAATTATTAGCTTCTAAAAAATATTATGCTAAAAAGCGTTACTTTAGTAATATGTTTACAGATTTAAATCAGAGAGATTTATGGAAGAACGTGAACTTATTTTTTAATAAAAATCTCGATTCACTTAAATTTGATAAAATTTTGTTTAATGGCCGATACGTAAGTGATTCTCTTGAGATAGCTAATCTTTTCAATTGCTTCTTTGTTAACGCAGGTTACTTAATCAGTGAATCTATTACCTCCGACAGAGACAAACACAGGTTTGGAACTATTAAATGGATTTCAGATGACATGTATCTATCACCAATTACACCTGCTGAAGTTTGTAATGTTATCTGTTCGCTTAGCAGTGGTAAAGGTGGAGGTCCGCAAAAAATTAATAGCTGCGCGCTGAAATGTAGAATTTAGTTTTTTTCGAACATGTTGTCTGATATTTTTAATGAAACTTTAATAACTGGCGTATATCCCAAATGTTTAAAAGTCGCTAAAGTAATTCCTATTCTAAAGAATGGAGATTCTTCTTTACTTAATAATTATAGGCCTATTTCTACTCTTTCTATATTCGATAAAATTTTTGAAAAATTAATATTTTCATTTTTCGCGTTTAATAACGTTTTTAAATTATAATTTTTTTTATTCCTACCAATATGGTTTTAGAAAAGGTTTAGGAACTGAATTGGAATTGGCAGAAATTGGGAGTATGATATATACTGCTTTTGATTCAAAAAGATATGTTGGGGCGCTTTTCTTGGATTTACAGAAAGCTTTTGATTGTATTGATCATCAGTTACTTCTAAATAAATTATACTGTTACGGCGTACGTGGCATTCCTTACAATTTATTGAAAAGTTATTTATCAAATCGAAAACAGTATGTGATGATAAATGGAGTAGGAAGTGAAATGTTAGATATTAAATGTGGTGTCCTTCAAGGTAGTGATTTAGGACCACTTTTGTTTCTCATTTATATTAATGATATTTCCTATTTGCCGCTCAAGGGTCATATTTGAATATTGCAGATGATACTGCTTTATTTTATGAAATCCATGATCTAGACAGTATATTGATTGATATGAAACCATGACCTTAGCATACTTTTAGAATATTTTAATTCCAATTTAATAGCTCAATATATCTAAAACCAAATATATGGTGGTATGTCGTTCCCCTTATAAATCGATGACTAGTTTATCTCTATTTGAAGTTAGTAACATTAATATTGAGAGAGTTAGTTCATTCAAATATTTGGGAGTTACATTTGACGAACATATGTTTGCTCCACTTGTTGGGTTACTCAGAAAATTATCTTTCTTTGTTCCTACTAGGGTATTGTTTATGATTTATTTTTCGTTTATTTCGTTGTCCTGCTATCCATGAATCACCAAGTGCTACCAAGCCATCTATAAAACCGTGTAAAAATTCAGGCAAAGATGTGAGTACAATCTATTATCAGAAAAGCATCCAAATTCTATCAATTTGTTCATCAAACAAACTACCCTATATACATATGTAATCGGGGAAAGTAATCTCAACCCAGGTGTTCATAGTACAGAATACTTTGGGCAGAATTATATTGTTTACAGATGTGATCGCACTCCTGAAACGAGTACAAAGGAGTCTGGCGGTGGCGTATTAATAGCTGTACATTCAAATCTAGAGAGTTATCCTGTTACATTAGTTCCATCAAAACTTGAGCAGATTTGTGCGAAGATAAAAACAAGGCAAACGATATCTATTTATATATAGACTCATAAGACATATAATGTCTTTAAAAGCGTTTGTGATTGGAGTTTTAAGTTAAGTGTTTTAGTTCAGTGAAGTATTTTTTATCCGAAAATGCGGACAGTTTTCTTCACTCCCGATATTTGATCGGGCAAACACAGAATTCTATAGACTGCTTTGAGTCTGTCGATAGAGACAGATTGTTGCTTATCTCTAATTTGTAATACTAAGTGTTTACGAAGCCGTCGTATCACTTTGTATGGGCCTTCATAAGGTGTTGACGTTTATAGTGACTTGCGCGTGTCCATTGGGATGAATTTATTCATCGTGGAGCGCAGTTGATGTGGAAGCACTCAACCTTATCGTTTGCTTGTGGATGATAGACAGTGGTTCGTATTTGATGTTCCAGTCTAAGAGTTGCATAAGCTCAGTGAATAATTTGGATTCAAACTGTGTACCTTAATCGGTCGTAATGTTGACCGGAACGCCGAATCTAGTAATGTAGTTTTCGACGAACATTTTTGTGATTATTTGTGTGGAGATATCTTTTATGCAGTAGGCTTTTGGCCAACGCGTAAAACGCAGGTCAAGATATATGTAAATCCATTAGATGGTGGAAGTGGTTCAACAATATCTAAATGGATATGTTCAAATCTACCTGGTGGAATTTGGAAATTCCCGTGAGGTGATTTGGTATGTCTTTGTACTTGTACTATGCATTTTTGGCAGGATAAACAAATTTTCGCCCACAGGGTTATATCTTTGTTCATACTGGGCCAAAAAATGGGTGAGTTTGCGAGTTGCTCGTACACTTGGGTGAGAAATATTATGCAGAATGTCAAAGGTAGTTCGACGCAATGACTCTGGAATGTATGGGTGATTGTTGCCTGTAGTTATTTCACAATAAATTGTTAAATCGGCTAAAGGAAATTTCTAGAGTTTAGAGAGTAAGTCTTGTAGTTCTTGAGTTGTTGTAAGACCGCGCCTATTGCTCTATTGGATGCATCAGTAGTGATGCTGTGTTTTGTTGCAGTTAGGGCGTGCGTTAAAAGAGCAATATTTTCCAAGCTGTTCTTGAGCTGAAGGAATGCGTTTTGATATTATTCAGTCCAAGAACAATTTTGAGGCATTTTGGGCTTTTTGAGAAGACTTGCTAAATGTGTGTGTATTGGGTGGGACAAGTACTTCTGCAAGTTTTGGTATAAATCGTTTGGTAGTAGTTTACCATGCCGACGAATTGTTGTATTTGTTCCACGTTTTGTGGTGTTTGGAATTCTCTACTTGCATTTATTCGTCCTTCGGACCGTAGAATGCTATTAGATGTAATCTTGTGACTGAGAAAGTCAAGATTGTTTTGTCCCAAACACGCATTTTGCCGTGTTGATATTGACACCGTAATTTGTTAATTTTTGGAAAAGTTGTTCCAAATGTTGTAGCGTAGGTGTTGCTCCCCGTCTTTTAAGGCTACGAGAATATCGTCGATATATACAAAAACGAAATCGAGATCCGTTACGTTTTCTTTGATGATACGCTGGAACGTTTGTGTAGCATTTCTAAGTCCAAATGGCATTCGGGTGAATTCGAATAAGCCAAATGGAGTGTTAATTGCCTTTTTTTAAATGTCGTCAGTAGCAATTAGTATGAGATAGTATGCTCTGACGAAGTCGATCTTCGAAAAAATTATGCAGTCATGTAGTTGCATGGAGAAATTTTGTATGTGAGGGATAGAATAACGGTCAGAAATAGTGACTGCGTTAAGCCTTCTATAGTCCCTGCATGGTCTCCAGTCGTTGTCCTTCTTCACCATGTGCAATTGCAAGATATTGCTGACGAAGAAGGTCTGAAGATTCCTAGTTCCACCATGTCTTGGAATTCTAGGAAAGCTGCTTTATGGCGAATTGAACCAAGCCGCCTAGTCCTTGACAATGGTAAATGCTCTGTAGTCACAATCTGGTGTACTAAATTGTACATTACCGGAACGTTGTACTTTGGTGGAGCAGTTAAAGAAGGAAATTTCTTTAGTAGTGCTCCATAGCCATTGTAAGTTATGTAATGCAATGGTGATGGTGTATCAACGCGTGCTGAGGTTGCGTTCATTGCGAGTTTAGTGGATAAATCAATCAATTTATGATTTATCAGCGAGAATGAAGGCGTGTTTGAATGAACGTCTTAATCCAATGTCAACGTCTAGTAATTTTGTACCATAAGTATTTATAGTGGTATCATTTGCTGCTGCCAGAACTAAATCGGGATTTCGATTTGTTCCGTAGCAGTAGTATTTGCGGTACGGGATTACGCTTAGCTCAGCGCCGGTATCAATCAGAAATGTAATTTGATTCACCGTATCCCGTAGAAATAGGCGGCTGTGCTGCGTTTGTCTTAGGTCTGCCGCTTCGACCTTAAGACTTGTTGGTTTGGTGAACCGGTATTTGAACAAATGTGCATGGTGCAGTGCATTTTGATGCTGTGTTACCAAATTTTGAATGATACCAACACCAGTTGTATGGGAATTGGTGTCTTGGTGATTGTTGATTGTTTGGCTGAAGTGTGCTTCTCTGGTTTGGTTGTGATCGTGTTTTTTTTTTGACGGAGAAGCAGTTCGTCTCCATGGCGATTGAGAATGCGACGGTGGCCGCTGAGTGTGTTGATTGCTCTCTAGTTAGCTAGCCGGTCGCTAATTTGTTTCATCATTATTTCAATACGGCTACTGCTAGAGCTTGGCACGTGTGTCTCTGGGCTCGGTGTACGCGTGTCGCGTTTAATTGAACTCAAGCTCTGAGTCCGCGTGCCAATGATGTCGTGGAGTTTATCGGCGATTACAGCAAGATCTTCTGGCTTTTCCTGTTGAGGGATCAATGCTGTTTGTATGAAGTCAGGGAGTTACCTGATCCATAGTTTTGTGACGACGTTGACCGTGAAATTTCCGCTGGCCAATAATTTGGTGCGGTGCAGTATGTCCGAAGATTTCTGATCGCCATATTCGGCTTTGTTCAAAATCGACTCTAATCTACGCTCCTCACAGATGGTGTAGCGATCGATTAGGACTTTCTTGGGGGCGTCGTATTTGTTAATGGTTGGAGGAGAGTCGTGTAGAGAATGTACTCGACCTTTTCTCTGCTTGTGCTTCTGATAGGAACAGCACTGCATGCGCAAACTTTTGTCTGTCCTGTCGCTGGGGATGTTGTTCGCGTCGATCATTATCTCGGCTGATATGAATCAAGTCTTCGGGTTATTTTTCCCCGATAACCGCGTCAATTGTCTTGACGTGGTTAATTCAGGCTAGGCAGGAACCTGTTGCTGACCGACTTCTCCAGCATGTGCTTCGTCTTTGTTATCACCGTTATTTGCCAATATTGTTGATGACAATAGTCTAACGGTGCACGCACTTAATATTTAAAATTAGCACACTTAATTTTTTTTTTATTTTTGCACTAAAAAAGATGATTTGTTAGAACCACGCGGTTTTTTCTTTTGTTAACCGAGGAGTTGTATGAATTTTTAGAAATCGTGTCATGATGGACACGTGTTTTCTAAAAATCGACCAGGGGATTTGGACGATTTGTGAATATAGTGCACTTACCACGAGTGGAAGCTTGGGCCACTATATAATAAAATTCGTCTTGTAATTTTTAATTTAATAATATTAAAACACTGCAAATTTAAAAGAAAAACAAAATATTTATTCACTTCCACGGGTGGGTCCACTATTTTTTTAAATAAAAAATTGGTTCACTAACCTGTTTGCGGTAAAAACCGACGCCTAGAGTCACCAGATGTAGTAAGCTGTCGAGCACTTTACAAATTTAATAATAATAAATGAAACACTATGTAATAAAAATATTTATTTTGTCTATTATAAATATGTATCTCATCGATAAGCAATTCTACTACTTTGACATACACCGAATCGAAAAGATATGTCATCTCACGATAATCAGACAGTATACTTCACTTTGTTTTACAAAATTTCACAGATAAGTAATGATTGGATATTTGAGAACTGTGAACTTTTCGCAGCAAGAGGATGCCCCTTACCTCCTGTTCTTTAATTAATATTAAGTGCAAGTAGCTAGTTTTTTTTATAGATACACAAAAGAAAATATAATAAATTTAAATAAATTCCTTAAAGGATGATCACACAATGATGTTGCACACTGTTTAATTTAACCAAAATATGGATGATGAAGCGTTAATTGATACGGTGGAATCAATATTAGGAAAAGGCATAGAAATTGTTGATTGCGAGACAAAATCATCAATTAAACAAGAAGAAATTTTTTTAATAAACGGAATACCAGTAAAATTGGATGATAATAATCATGACGCGTTGCAAAAATTACTCGTAACTGGTCAAATACCTTCATGCAATTTAATTAATGATATTTTAATTAAAGCCGGAATCTTAAATAAATCGGTTCAGTTGGAAACGTCACTTTCGGTTAAATCGACTTTAATCGAAAAAGAGGAAATTAAAATCGAGTGTAACGGACAGTTGCTAAATGAGAAATTACTAGAGAAAAGGGAAAATAACTATTATACATCATCATGCAGCGAAATATTGAAACCGCATTTGAATTTAAATTTGCTGGGGAAAACAACCACAAGTAACAGCAGCTGTCGACCAGCCACTTTTATCTCACCAACAACTCTATCATCGAATTCAAATTGCTCAATTGACGAGACCGACGCTTCGTTAACATCATCGTCCACGTTAAACAGCGATTTTCTAATAAATCAATTTAATACAATCAGTGTAGACTCTGGTCATCATGATGACACGAATCTTTCAATCAAAGAGTCTTTAACTTCGTCTTACTACGATCTACTGTGCTTATCTAATAGCGATTTACCGGTTGCCATCAATTCACAATCAAATGTTTATTACTTAGGTGAACCACAGAAATTTATGGTTAGAATTTATTATTCATATTTATGTCAGTTATAGTTTGTTATTCTAGTTTTGATATTTTCTTTTGCAGCCCACAATATTTGGTACGGTGACGACACAAAAACAAAATTTAAATAAACAGCAACAGTACCAACCTCAAAATGGTAAAAAAACATGTAATTCGATTACAACGTATGAAATATCACCAGAATGCGGGACGACGACAACAACGAATGAATTGAATGATCAAAATTCTTTAGTATACCGTGACGGTAACTTAATATCGGGTTCACTGCAAGCCCTAATCCAACATATGGTCCCAACCGGCCTTTATTATCCAGATAAATCGTATTTGTTTGCATTTTTATTAAGTTCTCGGTTATTTATAAAGCCGTACGAATTATTGGAACAAATTTGTTTGCTCTGCGAAAAACAACAGGATTTAAATAGTAACGCATTAATATCGAGCGACGAAAGTCCCCAGGGTGATATAGAAAATTTAATTATTTTTTCAAATCAATTTATACAATTGCTTACGGAATGGATGGAGATATTTCCATATGATTTTCGTGACGATCGTATTATGCAGAACGTTCGATATATGACGCAAAAATTAATTAAATTTGATCCAAAATTGTCAAAAGAATGTTCAAAATTACTTCAAAATTTATTGCAACGGTTAAAAATTTTAGATAATTATGAAGAATTTTTACGAAAAATTAATTTAGGTGAATTAAATTATAATAATTTAATCGATACGGAATTACTCATTAATAGTCGTAATATAGGAACAAATCCATGTCAAAACAATCCACAATCAAGTATGCTAAATAATCAAACGACGAATCAATTTACAAGTGGTGGTCCTCAAACTGATCAGAGTTCCGCAAGTTTATCATCTTTATCAATTTCAACTACATCACAAACTTCAATAATACATTCAATTAATGGTACTGATTTGACTGAATTATGCCCAAATCCATCGTATTTAGCAGAACAATTAACTCATATAGAATTGGAACGTTTATATCATATTGGGCCCGAGGAATTTGTTCAAGCATTTGCCAAAGATAATCCAAATGTAACATCAACAATAAAAGATGTTAAAAAAACAAAAAATTTGGAGGCCTATGTCCAGTGGTTTAATCGATTAAGTTATTTAGTTGCAAGCGAAATTGTTAAATATTCAAAGAAGAAACAGCGTGTTCGTTTAATTGAATATTGGATTGAAACAGCTCGAGAATGTTTTAACATTGGTAATTTTAATAGTTTGATGGCGATTGTTGCTGGTTTAAATATGGCACCCATTTTACGACTAAAAAAAACGGTATGTTAAATTAT
The DNA here is from genome assembly GCA_932526605.1 of Nephrotoma flavescens. Classification (NCBI taxonomy): domain Eukaryota; kingdom Metazoa; phylum Arthropoda; class Insecta; order Diptera; family Tipulidae; genus Nephrotoma; species Nephrotoma flavescens. Next base: position 398,247 of record OW052223.1, on the reverse strand, counting down.
TTTATACGCTTGCTTATTTTTATATAATTTTCTACTAAATATGTTTAAATAACAATTTTAATTATTAATAAACTATGCATCCAAATATTTCGAATAATTTAAAAATAACTATCTTTCGAAGTAACTTATATAAAGTAACTATATCTGTGGCAATTTTACATAATTAATCACTTAGGTCGAGATACGTGATTATGTTGAATTATATTTTAATCGATAGTGTTTCCCGTTTGTTCTTTCCTTTAAATTTTTCTTCAAAATTCGTCTATTTTTCATCGAGATATAAACAAAACCACTTACGTTTGTTAATTGATATATTTTGATATTGTACCATGAAATATAAGTGATATTTAAAACAATATTATTTGTAAAATCAGAAATAAATTTAGAATAAACACTTATTTTGGAATAAGTTTTTATTTTGAATTTATTTTTGCGCGTTTGGTCTTTGCTTAAATCGATTTAAGCACAAACAAAAGAGTCAATCAGACCCTTAAAGCAATAGAAACGTTATGTGTAAATCAAATTCTCGATGTCGTTACAAATGGAAAAATATTTTGAGCGGCTGTTAGTAGAAATGCTTAGCTAAAACTCAAACCCTATGTGCTCAATATACATATTTATCTCGTTCAATATATTTTTTTTATACGCGCGCGACAAAATAAATATTTTTTATTTGTGTGTACAGTATAAAAGAAACAAACGGAAAAATACAAATTCAACTTATTTTTTATTTTCGTTTGAAAGTATCCTTTCTCTTATGATTTATGTTTAATAAAACCCAAGTATAACAAGACGAAATTCAAAATTGAGCTATCGTATTTGCCTTCGAAATAATAGAAAAAAGTCGGAAGTACTTTAGTAGTGGCGCGTATATGTATACTGTGTTGTTACTACTGTATACTGTGTTACCGTAATTTTTCTTTCGTAGTAATGTGTACAGCATGTATATGGTTTGTTTTTATTTTTTTCATGGTCACGACATGAGTTTGGTAATTTTATAAAAGAAATTTTGTTAAACAAATTTAAAGATGTGAGTTAATTTAAATAAAATTACATCAAAATATATTTTATATCTATTCAAAAACTGTTTTCATAAATTAATTAATTTCTAGTTCAGTTTTACATTTTTAGGTAGAAAACAAATGTGAAAATAATAAACGATGTGCAATAATCATAGTAGTTATTTGGAAAATTATTTAAACTTTTAAAGTTTACTTTACTTTGTGTAATAATGAAAAATTAACTAAAATATAATTTAGATTCGTATATATGTATATATGTGCCGCCCCGGTGGCAAAGTGGTTAGCATGCTTGCTCCAGCAACCGGAGGTCTCGGGTTCGATTCTTGGTGGCGACAAGCAAAAAATGTTCACGGCTGGTAATCAATGAATTAATCACTCATTATCCCGAAATGAAATTCTGATTATGAAACCTCATTTGAGCCAGCCAAATCCCTTGATGGGATATAGTAGTGCCAGAGAGAGAGAAATATATGTATACTCGTATATGGATTTATATTTTTATACCGTTAATTTAATAAAATAAAAATATTCATTTTAAATCTAAATTTTTATTTTGCTCTAACATTTGGATGCCACCATCTTTTTCTTCTAACATTTTCAAATATAGCTTTTTACATCCATGCACAACCTCGCTCCCGCCATTTTGTTTTTTGTCTTTTCTGTTCACACATACATGTATACAATTCTTCTTTATTGAGTTTCGTCCAGTTTCGAATAATCGCGACACTTTTCATACAGGATCTTATTCTAAGTCGAAAGCAAAACTAAGTCAAAGTCGAAACTAAATATAAGTTTTTACTTCGAAAAATGGCAAAAAGTCAAATTTTGTTATACTTGGGAACAGAATGAAATGAAAACTAAAACGCACGTATTATGCATATACCTACTAGATGCATGATGAACAAACATATAGTTCTCTTTTCATCATGATACTAGAATACATATGTACTATTTAAAATAATATATTGTGTACACGATCGATAATTTCTTGTCGTTTAGGTATATAGTAGTAATTGATTTGTTTTGACTAGATTTTGCACACATTTTAAGACGTTGAAAATAAAAGCTAGTTAGTGATTTTAACCAAATTTGAAAAAACAATATTTCGATGCCGGTTGTGGTATATAGAATTATGAGTATACACAATATCCATGCAATTCCATTTTTAAACTGCTAACTCTAAGCGTGAAAACCATCATCAGGTTTTACAATGACAATATATAAATAATTCGTTGTTTGTGTTGTTAATCGATTTGCAAGCTCACATTAAAAGTACACTGCAATTTTTCAGATACCAACCACCCCTTATCATGAAAATCGCCCCAAATGACCACTTATTTGAAAATTTCAAAAATACATTTCAATATCGGTAATGGGCATAGCTTTAAAATCCTCATCAGAAGTGCAACTCAATTTTTAAGTTGTAACTTTAAATCATGGAAACAAATTTATTTAACCACCCTTTATTTATTAGGTGTATGACCTTATTTCTACAGATTTTTTCTTCGAGCTTAAAATTATATTTAAAGTAGAAATATTTTCACGGTATTTTGTAGTTTTTACAAGATCGGACGCAAGGCTTCAGAACAACGAACGACAAGTCTACGTGAGTTACATAACCTCTCAGAATAGCAGAGTTTACGAACGCAACTGACAAACAACACATTCGGCACTGCATTCTATACGAATTCCAACAAGGAAAAAATGCTTCTAAAGCACGGGAATCAATTTGTAGTGTTCTCGGTGCCGACGTTGTTTCTTATGAAACTTGTAATTATTGGTATAATCGGTTTAGAAGTGATGATTTCGGTCTAAGTGGCTCCCACATGTGTAGACCGAACACAACCTAGGTCAACGTATGAACACGTGCCTTTTACTGCTAGCACGACAACAAAAAAAATAATTTCTTGTGGAAAATTGTGACTGGTGATGAAAATTATATTTTTTACTAGAATTCCAAATGTAAAAAGTTGCGAATAGATCCCGGGTAACCCAGTACATCGACACCAAAACAGAACATCCACTTAAAGGAGGTTCTCCTGTGTATCTGGTGTGACATGAAGGGCGTGCTTTAATGCGAACTATGGAAACTGGTCAGACTGTGACTGCAGAACGGTACAGCCGACAACTGAACAAACTGAGCAAAGAAATTGATCAGAAATTGCCATTTACTGGGCAAGGAAGCAGGCAACTCATACTGATGCATGTAAACGCTCGGTCTCACGTTGCTCGCATGGCTCAGAAGACTAACTTCAACTTGGGATGGGAAATTCTCCCGCACGCGGCATTTTCACCAGACTTGGCCCCATCCGACTACCATTTTTTGTGGTCAATGCAGTACGCTGCAAAACGCTGGACGATGTGCATAAACTTGTCGATGACCTTATCGTGTTGAAGCTTGCATGTTTCTTTCGCGACGGCATTCGCATGTTACCTGAGAGATGGCGTTTGGTCATAAAAAACGATATACAATATTTCTAAGATTAAATTCGTTCTTGTCGATTTTTTTATATAAAAAAAACTTTACGTGGGAGACGCTTCAAGTTCGACCTCAAGGCGGACCACTCGCGCCACTGAAAACACTAATTTAAAGAAAACTAAAGGTTATTTTGTAAATAACCTTTTTTTAATTCTCTAGTTTATGCCCTTTCCAATGGTATACTACATGCCATATAAATCATTCATTTTGTAGTCAAAATAAGAGATACGATTTTTTCCGGGTTAGAGTTAAGAAAATACCTTTTAAGTTATTGATAAAATAATCAACTTCATTTATTAGATTTAGATCTGCCCCACTGGAGGTTCACGTTGTTCGTGTTAAATTGATAAAAACTTTTTGCTGTGTAGAGTATACATAATACGTGCATTTTAGTTTTCATTTCATTCCCTTTTATTAAAATTAAACCATATACAATAAGAGAAAGAATACTTTCAAACGAAAATAAAAAATACGTTGAATTTGTATTTTTCCGTTTGTTTCTTTTATACTGTACACACAAATATAATTTTTTTTATTTTTACGTGCGCGTTTTGAAAAAATATATTGAGCGAGAAATATGAATATATTGAGCAAGATAAACGAAAATTTGGTTTGAGTTTTAGCTAATCATTTCTCTAACAGCCGCTAGAAATATTTTTTCATTTGTAACGACATCGAGGATTTGATTTGGACATAAATTTTCCTTTGGTTTAGACAACTGATTTGACTGAAATTGACTGTGTTGTAACTTTAAATCATGGAAACAAATTTATTTAGCCACCCACTTTATTTATTAGGTGTAATAACTTAATTTCTACAGATTTTTTTTCGAGCTTATTTTTAAAATAAATATTTTCACGGTATTTTGTGGTTTTTATAGGATCGGACGCAAGGTTTCAGAACAACGAACGACAAGTCTACGTGAGTTACATAACCTCTCAGAATAGCAGACTTTACGATGGCAACTGATAAATAGCACATTCGGCACTGCATTCTATACGAATTCCAATAAGGAAAAAATGCTTCTAAAGCATGGGAATCAATTTGTAGTGTTCTTGGTGCCGACCTTGTGTCTTATGAATGAAACGTGTAATTATTGGTATAAACGTTTTAGAAGTGGTGATTTCGATCTTAGTGATAGCCTCGAAAGTTTGAAGATGTGCGAGCTAACCTGAAATCTACAACAGCAACATGCATAACACAGAAAAACCTAATACCTAAACAACATACTGCCTAATTATTGGATTCACCTAAGTTTTCAATTCCTAAAATTCATAAATAACTATCAAATGTTTAAATTCTCCTAAACTTCTGAAAATTTAAATAAAAATATGTACTACGGACTTGAACTAAATAGAGCCAAATATTTTCTGGACAGTTATTTTTCAGTAATTATCTTCTCCTGTACTAAATATTCATTTATTACATTAATATGCCCAGCACCAAGTGAATTTTTTGAAAGTGGTGGTTATGTAAATGAATTTAATTAATGTGTAGTAATCCATCGCCATTATTCATACATACTTTAGTCATATATAGTCCACTGAGATTGTCACAGATTTTAGTGAGGCCAATTGGGGTACAAAAAAGTTAGAAATAATGTCTATACCGTTCACTGTTAACAAAAATGTATATGCTTGACCAATTTTTTGGATGCAAATCCAAATATATGTATAGTACATTTTCCCAAGGCATCTTTCCGCTCTAAGCTGATTTTATTAATTTTCTCAAAAATAAAATCATTTATAAAATTGTTACGTATTTTAATATTATTGAATTTATCTATAGTACACTTAGGAAATATTAAGTAATGACTATATTTAATTTCGACCAATCAGTAATAGATAGGCATATAAAATATACATAATATAACCAAACACAAATATGTAATATGTATATCTAAATGTTTGCTGCGATCACTAAAAAACAATTTAATTATAATGTTTTTCCCTTTCCAAATATTTGTGTTTTTTTTATAAATTATATTTCATGCGGCACACCAAATCATAATCAATGTAGCTACATACATACATCTAATATAGATCTTCCTTTTCATGATCACATGTTTTTAAATTTTATATACCTAAACGACAAGAAATTATCGATCGTGTACACATATTATTTTAAATAGTACATATGTATTTACGAGTATGTATTATGTATATACATAATACGTGCATTTTAGTTTTCATTTCATTCCCTTTTATTAAAATTCGGATCCGCTCGAAACGCGATATTTCAAAATGCGATATTTCAAAAGGAGATATGGCAAAACGAGATATGGCACAAAACGCAATATTTCAAAATGCGATATTTCAAAACGCGATATGGTACAAAATGTGATATGGTACAAAACGCGATATTTCAAAATGCGATATTTCAAAAGGAGATATGGCAAAACGACATATGGCACAAAACGCAATATTTCAAAATGCGATATTTCAAAACGCGATATGGTACAAAATGTGATATGGTACAAAACGCGATATTTCAAAATGCGATATTTCAAAACGCGATATGTTACAAAACGCGATATGGTACAAAACGCGATATGGTACAAAACGCGATATGGTACAAAACGCGATATTTCAAAATGCGATATGGTACAGAATATGCGTTGCGAAGCGGCGGGAACGCAGTGACCCACCAGATACCGATCCTATACTATCATTCCTATCAATTTTTAAATTCCTATAAACTGAAATTAAATTTCCCCTTCGCCCGCCTGATATAACCCGATCCTAAACTTCCGTTTTGTACCATATCCCGTTTTGTACCATATCGCGTTTTGAAATATCGCGTTTTGTACCATATCGCGTTTTAAAATATCGCATTTTGAAATACCGCGTTTTGTACCATATCGCGTTTTGTACCGTATCGCGTTTTGATACTTCGCGTTTTAAAATATCGAGTTTCAAATGGGACCCATTAAAATTAAATCATAAACAATAAGAGAAATGATACTTTCAAACGAAAATAAAAAATACGTTGAATTTGTATTTTTCCGTTTGTTTCTTTTATACTGTACACACAAATAAAAAATATTTATTTTGTCGCGCGAAAAACGTTTTTCAACTTCAGTTGAAAATAAAAAAAACTATATTTATTTTTCTTTACACTTTTTACATTATTTTGAAAATTGGTTATTTAAGTCTGTACTCTTCGGAGTCAGATACAATTCTACATTATTTAATTTATTAATTTTAATTCTTCATAAAACTTTGAAGTAAGCATATTTAAAACGTGTTCTAAATTTAACACCAATATTCGTTTTAAATATACTTAATGAAATCTGATATAGATTTCATTTCACAAAAAAAATATAAAAATTATAAAATATTTTGTTTGCACTTTTTGTGTGAAAATTTATGTATTTTGATTCTTTTCTAGAACAAAATATTTTCATGTGCATTTTTGTTATCATGTGGTGTCAATGTCCTACATGTAACTCTCCCTTCGTTGGGGTTAGAATTCTCCTGGATTCTGTTTATTACTTTTACTTTAAAATTCTTTCTTTTATAACATTTATAAATAGTTAATATTGTTATCATTATTATTAATATTATTGTAATTATACTTATTCCCGAATATACAAAAATTCTATGATATTTTAAAAGTTTTGTTTCTTCTATGTTCTTATTTGTTTCTAATATTATTTCTTTAAATGTTAATGTACTATTTGTAGGTGCATATGTTAGGTTTGGAATTATATAATTATCCTTTATTTCTTTAATATTATTATAGAAGGTTTTGTTTCCTAAATTAACGGTACAGTTACAAAATTTTATAAAATAATTTCCATTTAAGATAAATTGTCTTTCATCACAATTTGATATTAACGTTAGATTATTTGCTAATTGTATTATTAAACTATTATCATTAATATTATAAATTTCTGTGTTACAATTTTTTATTTTTTCACAGTTTTTACTTACGATACAATGTTTTAAGCTACTTAAATAATTTATAGATTTGCTTTCATCATATTCAAAATACTTATCATTAAATTCGATTGTTTCAATAATTCTACAATTAATTAATTTACAATCATTTTCATTAGCTAGAGGGATAATTAGTTTTTTGTTTACTTTTTTCATACTATATGGTATTTTGATTAAGAATATTAATTTATTTGTAGTTGTCTTGGAAAAGCCTACTTTCAAATTTTTTAATTTATTAGCATCTATTCCATAATCAATAATTTCTTGAATTGTTAACAATGAGGGGTGTATGATATTTAATTTACTGAACATTATGTTGTCTTGTAGATCATTAATAATTCTATCTACTTCTTGAATTTTCAATTTTATATCAAATATTATTAATTTCATCGAATTATACTTTTCTTTTTCCTCAATAAATTCTTTGACTAATTTTCTATCTTCTACTATGGTTTCATACAGTTTGTTTATACTTTTATTAAAATTGTTATTGATTTGTATTTGTTTGTTCATATTGGATACTATTAATTCGTTATTATTATCTATTACATTTAAATGTTGGTTAATTAATTGTCTGTCCTCGTCGTCTATTGTTCCGGTTATCCATTTGTTAATTGTCCCTAAGAAGTTTACTAGTCCTCTTTTTCTAATCGTATGACGTCCGTCTTTTAATGTCATTAGTTTATATAGTAGTTTGTCTTCTTTTATAAGTGGTGTTTTAATATTGTATTCTATAAATGTTGGTATCATTCCTTTAATTAGTGTTTTAATTTCTAATATTGTTGTTTCTATTGGTACTAGGTCTACGATATGTAAAGAATAGTTATATGTTTCCGGTATTAGTATTTCGGTCTCCCTCAGTATTGTGTATCCTGACTTAGTCTCTATTTTCTCGACTAGTAGTTGAGCAGGAACCGGAGTAATTGTCATTGTTATTGTCAATAATAATATTGTTATAATCTGTAAATTTTAACGGTCTTTTAATATTTATGGCATGTATATTAGTTAAATTATGTTTTCTAAACTTCGGTTCATCTTTATGTCTAAGAGATTTGTAATTTTTTATATATCCCTGTTCTCTAGTTTCTTCGTAGTCTTCTCTATTTTTATTATACTTTACTAATCTTTTCTTTTGAGTGTTTATTAAGTTTTTATAAATTTCATCTTTAATTTGTGAGTTTTCTTCAGCTTTTACTGGAGTATATTTTATGGTACTATGGTATTGATTGTTGTAACATTTGATAGCTTCTAACATTTGAATTCTTACAGGTTTATTTTCTTCTAAATTAAGAATTCTTAACTTTTCGGTTAGCGTATTATTCAGTCTCTCTACATCTGCATTTCCAGTATGACTGTTTGGTTTGGCTAGATGTAATTCAATTTGTTCCTGATTTAGAAATTCTTTAATATTTACATGTTTAAATTCGTTATCCGCTACTATTTTTAGTGGTTTCTTATGGTTGAAATACATTTTGAATTTTTCTATTATTTCTAAATTATTCCTACTTTCTAAAGGGTAAGCTGTTGCAAATTTAGAGAATTTGTCTATGAAAATTAAGAATGATTGCTTTTTATTTACATATGTGTCTACGTGAACTATCTGATTTTTATCTGTTGGCATTTCAGTGCATTTAAATTTAGGTTTTATAGGATTTCTATCATATTTTGCCCTATTACAAATATCACAATTATTGGTGATTTTATTGATTATTAATTTTATATTTTGGTGGTAAATTTTATCTTTAAGATATTCGTACAAAGGAATTATTCCCGGATGTTGTTGTTCTTTATGATGAATTGAAACTATCCTAATTAGTTCATCTTCCGATTCTACATCTTGAGCGAATTGAGTGCATCTAATAAATTTAATCTTAGGGAATTCTTCTATTAACGTTTGTTGTATATTATGGAATTCATTATCTGAGATTTGGGTATAAATTGCCACTCTAGTTCCTGACAAATATGTTTTTAATTTATTTATTAACTCATTTCTACTTATTTTTGGGTTAATGTTGATTCTTCTATTTCCTAAAATGTTTTCTAGTTCTTCTGTAAAGTTTTCAGTGAATATTAACTGTGTTTTAAATCTATTTATTATGGTTTCTAAAAGTGTTATGTTGTCATTTTGTGAAGGTATTGGTTGTATTGAAATGTTATCATTTGCTAGTTCTTCGTTATTTATTTCATATTTTGGAAGTAAGTGGAGTTGTCTCAATTCGTTAGATTCGACTACAGCTTCGATTGTGTTAATTTCGTTAATGTCCGTATTTATTCTACTTAAAAAGTCTGCTATCTTGTTGTCTTTTCCTTGTAGGTAATTTATTTTGATATTATACTCTCCAAGTGATAATATCCATCTTTGGAGTCTGGAATTCAGGTCCTTACCTAAATATTTCGTGTGTAACCATTTAAGTGCTTGATGGTCCGTATTCAGTTCGAATTTTTTCCCATATATATAAGGCCTAAAATATTTTATAGCCCATACTACAGCAAGTAATTCCTTCTCTGTAGTACTATATTTGATTTCATGATCGTTTAAGGTCCTGCTTGCGTAAGCAATAGGATGGTTTTCTTGAAGTAACACAGCTCCGATCGCAAATTGACTTGCGTCTGTGTTGAGTACAAATGATTTATTAAAATCTGGGTATTTTAAAATAGGATGGGTGGTTAATAAAGTCTTTAATTTTTCGAAAGCATTTATATATGTTGGATCTAGTTTATTAATTTTTGCATCTTTCTTTAAATATTTTGTCATAGGTTGGGCAATTTTAGCATAACCTTGAATAAATTTTCGGTAATAGCCGGTTATTCCTAAGAATGACTTAATTTGTTTTGTTGTTTCGGGCAATTTTAATTTGGTAATATCGGTTACTTTCTTTAAATTTGGCTTTACACCTTCTGTGGTTAGTGTATGCCCTAAGTATTCTGTTTCTTTACAGAAAAAGTTGCATTTGTCAACTTGAATTTTCAAATTTGCTTCCCTTAGCTTGTTAAAGATTTTATTAATGTTTAAGATGTGTTCTTCGATAGATGTACTAAAGATGAGTATATCATCGAGATACACCACGCAAATTTTATTAATGAATTCTCTTAGAACGGAGTTCATTAATCGTTGAAAGGTAGCTGGGGCGTTTTTCAACCCGAAAGGCATCCTTACGTATTCATAATGACCAAATGGAGTTGAGAATGCAGTTTTGATTTGATCGTTTTTGTTCATTAATATTTGGTGGAAACCTTTTGCTAAATCTAGAGTCGTAAAGTACTGTGCTCTACCTAATTTATCTAGAATGGTTTCGATATTGGGAATTGGGAATTTATCGTCGATAGTAATTTCGTTTAATTTACGATAATCTATAACGATTCTCCATTTTTTTATATTAGAATTGTCCAATTTCTTCGGGACAATCCAAAGAGGTGAGTTATATGGTGAATTTGATTTTTTAATTATGCCTTGTTTTAGCATATCTTTAATTTGTCGTTCGATTTCTTTTTCATGTATTTGGGGATATCTATATATTTTGCAATAAATGGGATTATCATTTTTCAACTTTATATCATGAGTTATTTCGTGAGTGAAGGTCAAATTTTCTCCTTCACTATAAAATAAATCTTTATTTTTTGATAGAATTTCTTTTAAGTATTGTTTTTCTTCGGAGTTTAAATGTTTTTGGTTTACTTTATTAATAATTTCCTCTTTTGGGTTTATTATTGGTTCTAAGTAATTTACTTGAGTAAATTCCTTGGGATAATTAATTTCTACAAATGGGATTACGTGTTCATTGAATATTTTTATGTATTCGTTTCTTATATCAATAGTCACTTCGAATGCTTTTAGAAAATTGATACCTATTATGGCATCGTATTTCCAACTCTTTATAGGGAATATTTTCCACTCGAGTGTGCCTGATTTGATTAATTCCTTTGGAATGGGAGTTATTGTTTTTTCGGTTACGTAGTTTGGTCCACCTAGGGAATTATACATAATTGGTTGTTCTAATTTAAATATTTTATAGTTTAGTATATTAGGTTTTATTAAACTGGTATCCGAGCCAGTATCTATTAAGCAATTAATGGGATAATTTTCAAATGTTAATTTTATTATGGGTAGTTGGTTGTCCGAGGCTCTTCTATAAAATTTACCTCTTGGTTTAATTCACGAACCCTAGTTATATTATCTACTTCCATAGGTTCATGTTCTTGTTGATTATTTCTAGTGAAACTGTTCCTATTGTTATTAAATTGACGACTATACTGTCCTGTACTAAATCCATTCTGTTCTGTATTAAATCTATTCTGTTCTGTATTAAATCTATATTGTCCAGTTCGATTACTATTATTATTGTTATTGTTTCTATAATTATTACTATGTTGGTTAAACAAATTATGCTTATTTTGATAATTAGTGTGATTATTTCGATGATTGTTATTTTGGTTAAATCTATTGAATTGATTTGAATTTGGTAAACTATAATCATTTTTCTTATTACTAATAGCTGGTTTATTGTTGAAGATATTTTTACTTTTATTTACTCTATACTCAATTTTAATGACATCTTCCGCTAGATAAATTTTTGTTTTGCATAACAAGTTATCCAATTCAAACAAAGATTTATCTGTTGCGATTTGTAATTGAACAATCGGTATTAACTTCGATTTCAAAATTTCTACTAATTCATTATCAATGGAATCATAAGTGAATATATCTTCTTCGTCGAAGTCACAAATTTCGCTACATTGTGATTTAATTTTATTTAATCTATTAAACAAATCTTTAAGATTATATACCTTGAGATCCTTTGCTTGAAAAAGCAATTGGTGTGTTGTGTGCTTGGGTCGGAACTTCAATTTAAGTTGTTGTACTACGTTTGTCCATGTCCGTTGATGATCTGGAATCTCCATTATCACATTTCTGGCTTGTCCGATGATTTTATTATTCACTAATTTTCGTAAGCAATATGAGTTGAGTTCAACATTATTGCTGCCACACAGTGTCTCTGTGTCTTCCACCGTTTTCAAGAACGATTTTAATTTGAACGCATCTTCACCAGAGAATGGTGGAATCTCATTGAAATTTCTAATTATTTGGTCAGGTGTTAAGTTGAACTTTGTCACTTTTATTTCTTTTGTTTTAACCTCTTGTTCTAACACTTTTTGGTTTAGGCATTGTATTTGATCCAACAACTTTTTTTGGATTTGTTGTTGATCAAATAATTCCTTTTTTAATTGTTCAATTTCCATTTTCAACTTTCACGAGTAAAAATTTTCGCTTACTTATTATGTTTCTAGGTTAATAAATATATAAAAATTTATTTTTGTGACGCTTTTGTTCTTTGTGTCGCGAAAATTTGCACTTTGATTTTAACTTAAATACTTTTTTATTTTTATTAATGTTCAACCACTTAGATCTTAACTTAAACACTTTTAATAATTTTATAACTAATGTTCGATCACTTAAATCTTAACTTAGACACTTTTTAATTTTTATTATAACTAATGTTCGATCACTTAGATTTTAACTTAGACACTTTTTAATTTTTATTATAACTAATGTTCGATCACTTAGATTTCCTTCTTCGGAAGAAAATCCTATCAACTGCGCCAAAAACGTTTTTCAACTTCAGTTGAAAATAAAAAAAACTTTATTTATTTTCTTTACACTTTTTACATTATTTTGAAAATTGGTTATTTAAGTCTGTACTCTTCGGAGTCAGATACAATTCTACATTATTTAATTTATTAATTTTAATTCTACATAAAACGTTGAAGTAAGCATATTTAAAACGTGTTCTAAATTTAACACCAATATTCGTTTTAAATATACTTAATGAAATCTGATATAGATTTCATTTCACAAAAAAAATATAAAAATTATAAAATATTTTGTTTGCACTTTTTGTGTGAAAATTTATGTATTTTGATTCTTTTCTAGAACAAAAATTTTCATGTGCATTTTTGTTATCATGTGGTGTCAATGTCCTACATGTAACTCGCGCGTATAAATAAATATATTGAGCGAGAAATATGTGTATTGAGCACATATGTAAAACAAAATAGGGTTTGAGTATTAACTACATTTCTACTAACAGCCGCTAGAAATATTTTTCCATTTGTAACGACATCGAGCATTTGATTTGAACATGATTTTCCATTGGTTTAAGGGTCTGATTGTTTTTTGTTTTTGATTTAAGTGTTTTTTTTTTCTAAATGCCAATTAAACGTTTTGGAAATTTCCGGTGAACCTCATATCCATGGATCCAAAAATGTTTTAATTATGGTCCCATAATTTTTTCAAAAATTAATTTAAAATTGAAATTTGGTCCCTGAAAAGTAGCTAAAGAATATATAAATGGGTTTGTTGAATTGCCACAGATATATATCTATGTATATATAGTCGAAAATTTGTTATATTCGTACAAAATCCTGTAAATCTAACAAGCTCTGAATCACTTCAAAATTACTCATAGTTTTCAATAGTATTAGTTCGAACAACGTCGTATTTTGGAGTGTGCCGTTTTATGAGCCCTATTGAGATTCGTTAATAATAATGTTTTTTATAGTGACAGGTGATTTTCGTTGTTTCAGACAGATTAGACATTTGCCGTTAACATCCAGTTTGTATTGCTTTGAGTTTCATACAAAACGTGTTTTTTACGATGTTGAATATGTCGGGTTATGTGATAACTAAACAGCATTTGCGGGAAGTGTTAATTTTTTGTTTTAAATTGGAAAAAAGTGTAGCTGAAGCACATCGAATGCTTGTCGAAGTTTGCGGTGATAATGACTCCACGCTTCAAAAATGATCATTTCAGTGTTGAAGATAAGCTTCGCTTAGAACAGCCAAACAAATCCGTAGCCGATGAATAAGAGGCATTGCTCGATGAAGATCCGACTCAAATGTAAGGGAAGCTTGCCAGTACATAGTGGGTGACCGAACAAATACAGGAAACCTCCAAGAACACGACTAATTCGTTCCGTGTTCTTTAAAACTGTTGTTGGAGACTACAAAAAAACTAAAAAAAACGGTACGTTTTATTTTTTATTTTTTGTTATGATATACAAAAAACAAATAAAAGAATAACGAAAATCGCGTTGTATGAGACCTTTGTAATTTGAGGAAATGGATATCCGTGTTTCGAAACCGCGTTCTTCGAATACCGTGTTTTTGGAGGGTTACCTGTAGTTTCCGTACGATTGAAATCTAAGGTCATGATTCCAAATTTACTTTAGAACAGTGTATTGGGACGGGGAATTATATCAAAAAAATACGATTGTTAAGGAAGAGAAATCTATGGTAAACTTATTTTTCTATGGTACAATTCACAGAGCATAGTAACAAAATTAAACAAAAACGTATATAAAATTATGTCGTTAAGATGAAAAAGAAAAAAACATTTTTAGTTTGGACACATTCTTGGGCATTTAAATATCGACATCAAAACGATTTTTTTTTTCAGAATACCATACAACCTTAATTGAATAGTTATATTATATTGATTTAAAGTCTCTTTATCTCTTTCTTTTATTACAGTGGGCGAAAATCCAATCCGCCAAATTTTCTATATTAGAACACCAAATGGATCCCAGTAGTAATTTTAATAGTTATCGTTCAACACTAAAAGCAGCTATGTGGCGGAGTGCAGGCGCAACTGACGAAAGGCAACGCATTGTCATCCCATTCTTCAGCCTTCTCGTTAAAGATCTTTATTTTCTAAATGAGGGCTGCTCAAGTAAATTACCGAATGGTCATATAAATTTTGAAAAGTTTTGGCAATTAGCCAAGCAAGTAACCGAATTTATTACTTGGAAGCAGGTAACGTGTCCGTTTAATAAAAATTTAAAAATTATTATATTACTACAAACGTGTAACGTGCTAAATGAAAATTCATTAGCGATGACATCATTTGAATGTGAACCTCCCGATAATAATTTAGAAAAAGATCGGTATAAAGCTTTAAAACAAGAGCAAAATCATTAAGAGGTTACTAGTTTGCGTGCGGACTTTAGCAATTTAAGAACTTTTATCTTTTATGAAGTCCATTCCAAAATACCTCTAAAAATATTTACATTCCAAAAATAAATTAAAAAAAGTAATAATAATAAGGGTTTCTTGTCAAAAAATTTTTTCTTTTGATTTTTTTTATACCTAAGATCTTGAAATCGTTTTTATTTTTATTTATAATTGTAAATTTTACATGAATATTACAAACAAATAATTTTTTAAATTATACTTAAAAAGTGCAATGAAATTGTAAAGGAAATTTTTTTGAATTGTAGAAAACATTGATTTAAAAATGCTCAAATATTTTTTTGTTATCAATGTCTCAATAAACTCTAATTATCTACATTAAATTTTTTATTCGGTTTATTCCATGCTTGCTAAAATTTTAAAGATATTGAATTTAATTTTTACTGATAGTGCAAGGATTTAATTTGTTCAAATCAAATGACAACTAGGAAAGTTGCTACCTTGTTTTCGTCATAATAAAATCGATTCTCGACAAATACACGGTAAACCGTATTTCCCACTGGAGACATGGTAACATTTTTTTAATGGGCTCAGATTTATACATGGCTGGCGGTAAATAGCTCATGTTTTATATAAGCCAATTCTTAACTAAGTAGAATTTATATAAAGTATAATAACATTATTTATTAAATTAAATTAAAAAATATTTGTGGCAATATTTCAATATAAAAATTCTAAAATAAATAATTTGTAACCACACAATCAAATAACGTCGGTGCGGAGTCACCGATCTAATAATATATGCAACTATCTTGGGCTGTTTAAGGCTATTTGAATTATCCAATTTATTTATTTTAATTTTTTTATTTTGAAGTATTTACCATAATGATAATGTAATATTAATTGTAGGTATAAGTTAAATATGTTGTTATAAGCATATGACCAATCAAATATCTTAATAATTTTTCATCAACACTATCTATATTTTTACTAGATTTCGTACTAAGATTATGTACGGTCAAAGCCGATTATGATTCGTAATTGTTAATTAACTTAGTGTGTATCAATTTTTTATTGTAAAGCAAAATAGTGGCTTGAACTGCTTGTAACTAATTGTATGCGAATGGAAAAGAGTATTCTTTGGTCTTAGGTTGAGTGGCTGCTATTGCACACTTAGGCCAATATTGGCCCAAGGTGATACCACAGGATCCTATCTCCCCGTTATTCCCGCTGAAATCATCCAGAGCTACTTATCTAGCGTAAAATATCTCACACTCCACAGTCCGCGAGTTCCGAAAGGCTGTCCATACCGTACACACTTAAGTACTTATGCCTTCTGTATGATAGTGCCGGATACGAGCATAGGAAGTGATCTAAAAACTCTTTCTCCTCTTCGTCCATACAACTTCTACAAAAGTTATTCGTCTGCAGATCCATGTTCCCCGAAGAGCCAGTGTCCTGCCAGTATCCCTACGACCAATCCTACCTCTCGTTTTCCCAGGGATACTAGTGCTTTGGAGCGCCGCAAGTCCAGTTTTGGCCAAACCTGTTTCGCTACCCCTGCACGTGGGAGTGTTGGTCGACTTCTCGTTTGTCAAGGCGATTGCCTTTTTACTGATCGCCAATTTGAGCGCTGCTATAGGTCTCACCAGTCCTGCCCACAACACAACGTTGGTTTATTATCTAGATTCGCCAGTTCTTCTCTTAGCGGTCTAACTATTGTCGAGTGTCCCGCCTGAAGGCATTTCCACTTAGAGACAGCCGAGAGTCTCTTAGCCACATTGGCTGCCATATGCTTACAAAAAAATTCGATTGGAATAAGTTGGAACATAACCTCTAAAGCGCATGTAGGTGTTGTCCTAAGCGCCCCGTTAAGCATACAGGCCGTTCTTTGCACCTTCTCTATCATCCTTACACATGTTAGCTTCTCCAGAGCTGGCCACCACACGCACACCCCGTACATCAGCATAGGTCTTACCACTGCCGTATAGAGACAGTGTACCAACTCTGGGGGTCTATTATGAAATTTATCCGTCTCGGATTTTTCCGTTAACGGATAAATCCGTGCTATTATGAAACTAAAAAGCAAAATCGAATCGGATTTTTCCGATCACACTACAAAAAATCCGACTGCTATATAGTTGACGTATTTGTATCCGATTGATGTTATTTTGACGTTTCAACAAGTGAAAGTTGAAATTTCAATAATATTATTAAAATAATTTAATTTGCAGTATTTAGTATAAACAAATAATTAAAACCCAAAGATTAAAAATGTAATATTTTATTATAAGAAATTTTTAATAAATAAAATTATAAAACATCAAAATCTAACCTCAACTTATTAAAAAAAAAAAAAAAGTTGCTAACTTCAATTTGTTTATTACCAATCCGATAATACAAGTTTCATAATAGGGTAAATCCGTGTCGAATCGGATATTTCCGTTAACGGAAAAATCCGAGACGGATAAATTTCATAATAGACCCCCTGGTTTCAAATCCCCCTCTTCCCTATGGCGTTCCTACACGAGTAAATGGCTACATTAGCCTTATTCACGCCTTCCACAATGTTAGGCTTCCAGTTGAGCTTGCTATCCAAGATTATGGCCAAAAATCTTGCTCTGTCAGCCAAAGCCAGTTTAATGCCATTCACGGTAGGAGGTTTAACTATTGGAATTTTATATTTCTTAGTAAATAGTACCAGCTCTGTCCTTCCAGGGTTGATCCCTAATCCATATTTGCTGGCGAATTTCGTAACGATCAAGAGCGCATTCTATATAACACCCCTAATCGAGTCCCCTATTTGGGAATTCGAAGAAACGTAAGACATTTTCGAATAATCGGTATTTGTTAATTCGAAAACGTATTGATCTAATCGAACGTCACAATGTAAAGAACAAATAACTATGAAACGAACGAAAATTACCCTTATCGCGCAATCCGTTTTCGAACAAGAATTGTTCGTTCATGAACGAATTTTTCTTCGTTGATAATTTTATTGACGAATCCAAAGAATAATTACGATTCTCTATAATAAATTAATACGTAGTGTTATTTTATTGGTGTAAAAATTATTTTGGTAGGTTGTTAGGACAACTTTCAAACAATTTTTTTTATTATTTTAGTATAATTTTTACTAAACGAAAAAAGATTTATCTAAAAAAAATTAGAAATTATTATTGACCATTTGAAAAATACACTAAACGAAAATTACAATACAAAAGTAAATAACTCGGCTGAGATATTTAAAACTTTTAACACATAAAACACTCCGAAATATTTTTTCTTGTTATTATGATTTAATATTTTTTATTTAATGTATTAATATTGAAAATATTAATTATAAACTAAACTGAAATTAATGTGTGTTAATGTTTGCAAAAAAATACAATTTTTGTTTTGGTCGT
Source organism: Nephrotoma flavescens (assembly GCA_932526605.1). Classification (NCBI taxonomy): domain Eukaryota; kingdom Metazoa; phylum Arthropoda; class Insecta; order Diptera; family Tipulidae; genus Nephrotoma; species Nephrotoma flavescens. The sequence continues at coordinate 379,432 of OW052223.1, read as the reverse complement.
CAAACGTCAAATTTTCATGACTCCAAGGCTTGTATTTTTGGTACAGGTATAACCATAAATTAGAATTTCCCTGCTGATACTTTACAGTGTACATTTTTATTTTCGTTCGAATTCACAAATACCAAATCATATTCGAATCGAATTTGTAGTTCGAATCGAATTGTCGTTCGAAACGGATTCGCAAATAGGGCTCTAGATATTTGCCTGAGACAGCTATCGCTACATCATCTTCATACGCTACAACATCTGCATACGCTATAACCCCCGTCCCCACTCTAGTCTATCATGCGTACTAGATCGTCCAGAGCTGTGTCCACCAACTTTCCCTTACATTACGCATGCTGCGGCATTGCCTGGGCTCAATTTTTGTTCGAATACCTACAGCTACCAACCTTTCCAAGGTTTTCAACAGAAAGGATAATAGAGTTAAAGGCATCAGGGCCTTTGGATAAGCATGTGAGCTCATTCCCGATTTCGGGATAAAGACCACTCTAACCTCCGTGCATTTCCTAGGAATATAGACCAGTTTCAGTCTTTGAATCTGCTGGTATAACTCGATCCGGGCCCGCCGATTTATAAGGCTTAAAACCGTTCAGTGTCCACAGGATTCGTTCCCTGTCCACGATGCCCTCCACCTCTATTGAAAGGGTTCCTCGATGAGATCCAGGCTCCATCGAGTCATCGAAGCTTCCACGAAAATGTTTCTCGATCAGGAGCTCCAAAGATTCCGCACTTGAAGCTGTCCATGACCTGTCCGGTCTAATTAAATAACTAGGACTGGTTGGGCTAGTAGATAGAACATTTCTAAGGCGAGAAATCGCAGAGACCTCCATTCCACAACAGAAGTCTCCAAGACCCCCTTTGTGCCTTCCTCAATTCTTTTTTATACTTTCTTAAGTCCTCCTTATAGGGGTCCTAATCCCGAACCTTCCTTGTGTCCTTTATTAAAGGCTGCCTTACAAGTCCACGCCCTCCGATAGGTTTCCAACTCCGTGGTTCACCATGTCCGTTTCTGCCTCCCCCTAAGTTTTAGTAGGGGCACGCAGCATTAAATGAAAGATTGCATGCTTTTGTGACAATATGAACCATGCAGTCTACTGTCGCCGGAAGTCCAGGGACCTCCAGCGGCAATAATTCCTCCAACACCCCATATTTCTTCATGTTTGTCCTTCTGGGATCCCTGAAGGCTTTCCGGGTAACAAGTTTAATGTTGAGGTTATATGTTACATATCGGTGATCATAGAATGAGTGCTCCTTTGCCATTCCCACTCCTTGATCATATGAAAGAAAGTTTTTGACGCAAAGGTCACATCTAAAACCTTTGTCGATTTTTATCAATTAATGTCGGTTCTCGCCCAGAGTTAAGTGATAAGTAAACGGTTCCTCTTGCAAACTAAAACGTTAATATTTAATAAGTAATAAAAAAAGTAACTCACTCCTCTCGTTAATGTCTGTGCTTGCATCACATCCAAGTATAACGCCTACCCTTCTTTGACCTGCTTCCCGGATCAGTTCCCCCAGGTTATCCGGTGGAAACTCCTCGCGATCCAACTAGGCTGAGGCTAGCCATAATTTTTCACAGCAAACCTCAACGCTCACCGCTGTAACTCCGCTACTAAATTGAGGAAGAAGAAAAATATTCAAATTATTTTTCGCACACGAACTGATCTCAGAGTTGCTTGAGTATAATAATTTATGCTTTCGTTCTGAGGCCACAGGTCCTATTATTATTAATCCAAAGTTCTTGTTAACACCAAGTTCTCATCTGACTTAGTCTGAGAACAAGAGCTGCCGAGGCAGTCTTCGTGTGATGCAGGTTTATTTGTACAATATTAATCATTGTAGTCTTCGGCCTCCATCCTCCCGTCAAGAGTCTGATACGATTTCCCCATCAAACTCATGAAAGAGGAGACTACCTCTCCTCACTGTACTCCCCACGTCCGAAGCATCACTCCCCTGGTCGTCCTCCGCCCGCTTGACCGTCTCCTGCTTTGATTTTGCAAGAGAAGCCTGGGATTCTTTATTGATCAGCATGATTGCCAATCTAAAGCCCTCCTTAGCCTCCTCCCCCTGCTTTACAATCATTCAATCTTCTGTTGGAAGATCGGGTTTGTTACGGATCTGTCTTTTCCGGTTCGGTTGGTAACCAGATGTGTGCCCTCGGACTGCTCGGGATTGCTTCTGCAGACTGCCTCAAGCCTCGCGTCCTGTCACACCTCGCCTACTTCGGCCATTATGGTCGACCGATTTCTGGTCCGAGTAATACGCCCCTGGTATCATTCTGCGCCTGCAGAACGGGGGGATCCCGGATTTTCTGTCAGGACCCTTAAAAATAGTAGAGTTAAGTGCATTGTACACAACCCTTCACTTCTCCCAAGTGATTCATCCATCTTCCTGACTTCTGTCAATGGCGGCTAGCATCAACACGTGATTCTTTAGGATCTTCTGAATAGTTTCAGTTGTTGATCCCTAGGAGCACACGATGTCCTGTCTGTTTGCACCTTGGCTCGCTTGCTGTCGCCCGCTTCAAGCTCATCTTGGGGGTTATGTCTTTCAGACACCAGGACCCCTTCCGAGTTATCGCAGACAGTTTTTTTTAGCCCATGCCACAGATTACTTTTGCTTTACTGTAAGCTGCCCCACAGGGGTAGCAGCCAGTTTATCTAGGATTTTGAATGCCGACCATCTCTCCCTGTACCGTCGCTTCGCCGGAGGGATCTCAATCCCCCACTATTTTGTTTGGCGGTTTCACTTCCTCCTGACCAATGCAATGGTGTCGCTTACCCTTGCCCCTGATGAGGGAGCCCCACCTTTATGGTTAGAGTTACTCTCTTCTTTTATACCTCCGATTTTTGAAGGGTACGGCCTCTTTATTTCTTGATGAAGGAAATGGAGAAATTGTTCATGTTTTTCCCACGAGTGTGAAAAATACAAGTCCACGTGCGCAGAGATCCTTATACGCAGGTAAGGCTAAAATACAACTGAAGGTAGCCTGGTATCTAGAGGGATCCGTTTACAACTGGGCTTTATTAAATGGGCCCGCCTAGTCGATCATCAGCACGGGTCACATAACACCTTAATCCAGCCCATTGGTTCACCGAGCACCCTGACCCCCCTTCAACATTCAGCCATTCATATGGATATCCCAAACCAATGAGATCCATTCCATTCAAGGGATGACCCGTTTATAGGGTTCCCCACTCACTATTTGGGGACCCGGGAGCGCAGGAAGACGACGCTCAGTTCGCCGTGGTTAGTAGTCGATGGTTTTATGACGCCATCAGTTCGCCCTTCCATGCTAGGTATCATAGGCACACAGAATTTAGTGAATTGAGGTTAACCACAACACTCCCCAGTTCCTTGAGACTCCTCCCAGCACAGCTGTGGTTGGGGGTGGCTTATTTAATTCACCGCTAACCTACCATCGATAGGCCGTTCACTATCCACCACCACCCGCCACGGACGTTCTATGGTATTGAAACAATGTTAAATCCATTACCTAATAATTATTTCCATCATAAAATTGATTACAACAGTAGGTCTTTTGGAGTAGCTTAATGGTGTACAAACGGTATATACAAATTAAGTTAACGAATGTGTCGTTCTCGGGGTCGATTATGTAAAACATTACGAGTTTCGACTAACGATAAATAACGTCAAAAGATTTTTTTTATTTAAAGCATTTTCGGCTGTTGTGTCGACATTACATTCTATCTATCTAAATTCAACCAACCATTTTAACAGTATTCTCAAGCATTACCCTTCAAAACACAAAAATAATATTCAAATCGAATTAACGACCTCGGAAAAATGGGTTTTAATACGGTAAATTTTGTGGTCCAGTGTACATAAATTCATCCACAATACTAATTAGAGCTGGCAACTGGAGAAAATCGAAAATTTACCAATTAAAATTTATTAATGAAAAATATATGTTACAAAACCAAAAATTGATTTCAATTACTTACCACATAAATTATGTTCAAAAGTAACACTTATTAAATGTATAGGTATGGTCGAGAGATTAAGATTATTTAACGACGAAAAGAGAAACGCCGTTTTACCGTTAGAGAACAATTTCATACCGATACTGAAGAAAATAAGCTATATAAAGGTTTATATTTTAAAATAGCTGAGTACTGGGAACGGCCGTAGTAAGAGAAGAAATTATAATTAAGTAAAATATATTTTTAATTTAAAGTTTTTTTTTAATCAAGTAATATTTTTATTTAATTTTCTTTTATTTCTTTTAATGCTTTCTATGTCACTATTTAAATTTTTAATTCGAAAATATATCCGTGATCGGAAAACAATTTCCTTTACCTTCTGCCCACACATAACGTTTTCAAATATGTTTAGTAATTGTTTTACGTAGCCCTTACAATATACGATTCCGTCTCCATTAAATTGCTTGAAAATGGATTCAAGTTTCTCCATTTCCTTCATCAATTTTCCGGTAGGTTTTTGAAGGCCACCTTCAGATTACTGATTGTCCATGTAAATTAGGAATACTTAATAAACACATTTTTATTAATCACGGCAAATAGCGTAAAAAGTAAATGAGGAATCTTGGTATGTATTTACTGCAGAACTAGGAACTATCAACTTGGAGTTTTTACCTCTATGGCATATATATGGCTCTATATCCTGGCAAATGATCTAAACCGTCGGATTGAAGAATCACTTCATCCTCATTTGGCATACACGTTATATTCAAATTCGACGTCAGGGTACTTAATAAGTCACCACTTAAATTTCCAGCTGTATCCAAATCCGGTGTGTCATCGACCATTGTATTACCACCTAAAGATATACTCCCCTCATCTCGACCAAGTATATATGACCGTAGTCTATACATGAACTTAAGACGATTGGGATGATCATGGAGCCCAGCTTTCACCCGAATAACACCAAAAAAATTCTCCAAGACATCTTGGTTAAATCTGTACGTGAGAAAATATATATCGCACATCCTCTAAAAGACTGTCATAACACAAAAAAAAACAGTTTTGAGATAAATGCATTTTATTTTTTTTCTAAATCAGTAATTCTACAGTGATGCTGGTATTACTAATTATTAGCTTTAAAGTATATTAATGTAAAATTTATTTAGGCACTTGAGTCTCATAAAAAAGCACGCATTCATGACAAAAATTATTATCTTTTTAGATAAAAGTAAAAAATGTCCCAAAATACGACCTTTTTTTCCATTTGATGTAAACATATTTTAAAAGAATAAAACAAACATGTTGTTAATTTAGCAAACTATGTCTTAGTTTGTAGGACTAAGGTTTGCTAGATTAGCGTATCATCTAACTAAACTACCACTGGTGAGGTTTAGTTAGATGAGAAAGTAAAACAACGGTTTTATGGTCAATTTTATTCTGATTTTATTCATAAAATTCACGAGCTTATATACAAACTCGAGCAACAATTTGTTGCTAGTAAGCAACTCTACAAAAACTAAACACTTGTTGTATAAGCAATTTTTAAACTAAAAATACACTATAAATATCAACGGAAATGATTGTTACATTTTACTAGTTGGCTACATATCAACGGAAATGATTTTGATATGCCTAGACTACTGGAAATAATTGTATTGCACTTTATTAAAATGATTTTGATACGTCTAGACAAAATGGAAATTCCAAACTGTGGGAACAGTTTAAGAAATGTTGTACGTGTGCCCATGTTGATCTTCAACACATGTACTTCATTATTAACCGTTTTATTCAATTTCAAACTGTTTTAAATTATCATTTGAATTCGAACATCTTAAATGATTTATATATTTGTCATATAGCAAAGGTGGGCTGGTTTCTAAACCAAATTAAAAATATTTACGCATGATCAGTGCATATTGGCTGGGAACATAGGTGGGACTAGATCTGAGGGTCTTTTTGATAGCTTTTTCAATAGTGGAATGTACAGCATCTCCTTCATTTTGAGTGTGCCCGGTGATAAGATATTTTTAACTTATTGATTTAATTTTAGGGTGCTTTGTCAAAGCGAACAAATACATAGAAAAAACAAATCTATTCTTTTGCTGTCCACAGAAATTATCAGAAAAAACACGAATTCAATACCTTGATTATTGTAGTCTGCCATTATTTTGTCAATAAAATGTAGTACACACGAGCCTATCTCATCAGCACCTCGATTAGCTTCACCTTCATGCCACAGGTAACATTCTTTATGGTCAGAACCTAGTTCACTTATAGTGAAATTAAAGTTATTTTGTTTGGATTTGTAGTAGAATGACATCCCCTTTTGGAGTTTGGAGAACAATATGTAGATCATAAACAGCAACAATGTAGTCACTACTCAATTTAGTTTTATCATTCTCTTTTTCAAGTCTGGAGAGATTTTTTTCCTAAGTGTAACGTATACTTCTCACGTAATTCATCTTTTCCGGAATCATCTATATTTTCCCAACGGACACACAACTCACAACGATCTTTTTTGGGAACGAAGAAACATATATTGAACTCCTGGTTAAAGATTTTAGAGTACATCTCATAATGTGCTGCTGGAACCCCTTACTCTGAACACAGTTTCGTGTAGTCTGCGTGTAAGTCTGCTGTACATTTTCCACCATCGATGAACTCCCGACTAGAATTTTTCCTGATGTAGTGACTTTTGATCCGTGGTATAGAATTTATGTGATCTCTAATTGCTTGTTTTATCGATGCATCTACTTTGCGATGGTTGCCGTGTTTACCTCTTTGGTCTGGGGGCCTATTATGAAATTGGTCGGAAAATACGACACCGTCGGAAAATACGTTGTCGTAAAATCCGATCCGCGGCGGATATTCGTATTATGAAACATGTATTTTTACAGTGAAACTCCAAACTTTCAGTATACACTTGTCACATTAAAATTTGATAAAAATAGTTTAATGGAGACATGTACTTACATTTAAAAAATTTATAAATTTCTAAATAATTAAATAAAACATAAAAAGTATGAACTACGAACTATTTTCCGTGCGTATACTACAATATCCGTCACCTAACTAGCTGTCGGATTTGACAATTGAATTTTGTCGTAAAATCCGCTAACTCGGATTATTATTTCATAATAGTATAAAATCCGCGCGGATCGGATTTTTTTAGTTTCATAATATGAATATCCGCGCGAGACGGATTTTACGACGTCGGAAAAATTTCATAATAGGGGCCCTGATTCAACAAAACCAAGTTCTTTCTTATTAAACACTGTTCTTATAACCCGATCATTCACATCCAATGTAGCCATGAAAAACTTCTTGCACATCCGTGTGTCAATATTGTTAACATTCAAAAAGAATGCATTATTATAATTCCGAGGTTTTTCTTTTCCCGAGAAACGAAATGCTGTCACAATAGATTTAGTACAGCTGCTTATAAAATTTCTCTGAAGGGTGGGTGATATCACCTAGACCCCAATATTTAGAAAATATTTGTTTTCTATTGTCTTCGTTTACTTTCGAAGAACATTGCATTTTGCAGTTTTCGCCACAAGGTGGTTTCAAACCTCGTGCTAGAATAGTTTTCTTTGTTTTTGATTTGGAAACATAAGACTGACCAGTATTGCGCAATTTCTTTGCTTTATTTAAAAAGCATCTGGAAGAACTAGATGATCTGCTGGAAGAACTTGACTTGTAGTTAGGATGTCATCGCCATCTTCTGAGAAAGAATCATTGGCGTTTATGGTTCGATCTGTCCATTGCCCTTCAGGGGGATTGTAACTGCAATGGGCTATCTGGTCAATATACTTCAGGAGTTCGAGCGTTGCATTATCATTTGGTATTTCTGAAATAAAATAGTTATTTAAATATAGTTCGATCAACTGTTACAAAATAGACAATATAAAACTACTTAACTTTAATAAGATAAAGACAATGACAATAAAAAACACTTACCCAAATTATTATTTGTATGATTTTCTATTATCGACTCAATGCTGTTAGAGGCTTCGGGAACTGTACTAACAACTTGGTCCTCTGTAAAAATTAAGAGTGAAACATAAGTAAAAGAAGGTAATCAAATAAACCATTTTCACTAAAAACTTACCTGGGCAATTGTTAGCATAATTTTTTTACTCTTCAATATTTTGAAGTACTAGTTCTACTAACCTCTTACCGCGAATTTCTTTAAATCTGTCAGTCATTTTTTGTACTCTATAATGACACTCAGAATTTTATTCATTGTATTTTGAATCAACCAAAAAAGTAGTATTAACTGAAATATCTGCCATAATTAGGATTAATATGGCCTTAATACGCAATGTGATGGTGTAATTTTGACTATTCATTTCGTAAAAAATGTAAAAAATAGTCCTATCATATTAACGACTTTTTACTGTTATTCACATTAACGAAATTCCAGGAAATAATAACAAAAAAGTGTCATAACATAGAATACAACTATATTCTCTTCAATAAAATCGTAAACAAAAGATGAAGTTGAGTAAAATATAATCATAACCTATGATACGACTCTTTTTTAGATTATAAAATAAAATACTTATAAATTAAGATCGAAGAAAACTGAAATATAATGTAATACGACAGTTTTTCACTCTTTTAATTACAATTATTGCCAAAAAACTTAGTTAAAGCAGAATCGTAAGACAATTTATGACGTTTTTAAGGAACACAAACGCATGTACACTAGACACAAGCACTGATACGACTATTTTGTAGATCGGAGAGAGAACATTTTCCCTCCGTAAAAAACTGACACTTGCGGCATCTATGGGCTTTTTTTAATGCTACAATTATGGTGGTTTTGTTGAAATATAGAGAATTAAAAACAGAACTTTAATGGTGTATTTATCTCAAAATCTATTTTTTTGTGTTATGGCAGTTTCTTAGAGGATGTGCGATATGAGATACCATATTGCGCCTTTAGTACAGAATTATTTGTCATCATAATACTTGCAGAAAATAAAATTCATTAGCTTGGAGATTTTATTTTATTAAATCATGTGTACTTCTTTTTTGGAATGGAAGCATACTGGATCTATTTTGCGTACGCAAGGTGAAAATAGTTGCGTTAATTTTTCCGTTAATCACAAACTGAAGTGTCTCGGAAAGTCCCAACACCTTGAACTCGCTTCCGATTAGCTTGGTACGGAACCCTTGCGTTCAGGCAGTCAAACCAATCGTTAACCTAAAAAAAAATTAACTTCTTTTAAACCAATTTGAAGAATTCAGAACATTTTAGCCAATTTTGTGATTCAAGTTCACCCAAACTGCCAGCTCGCAAAATTGCGCTGGAAACTGTGCGAAAAAAGTTTCGTCGCCAACTTAACTTTTTGCCGCTCTGCACCTTTCACAGTCAAATTATTTGCTGATATTTTATATGCCACACTTATATCTGATTTGTCATTAGTTCTCTCTAGTAATTCGGTTATGATTGTTTTATCGATTACTACTCCATTAATCATAAAACCTAACTGTATATCGATTTTGTCTCGAAATGTGTGAAACGAAATGAGTGTAACCGGAAAGATATTGTAGTAGCATTTGTGTTTGTGTTAGTTTCGTGCATATGATTCTTTTACTGCATATGCAAGCCACGTGTCATTTTTTTTTTGTTTATTCATATTAACCGTTTGAGTGCCAACATGATTTCGGCTAGTGTATTGAAGAGCACGTTTGCTTTTTTTGCCACTCAAAGGGTTAACCATTGTAAACGCCATATTTTTGTGTTGTTTATGTATTTTCGATTTTTTTTATAATTACATTTTATTTTTAAAATTTATGAAATTTAAAATAATTTTACTTATAAATTTTTATTAATATATATAAAATTAATTTATGATAAAAGAAAAGATTAAATATAAAATATATTGGCATGTTAAATAATGACACTCCACAGCTCGAGAGCGGACGTATGCTGGATTCACGCAACGGGATTATTTTTTATCCAACTCTTTAGCCAATCAAATCTTTATATTCAACTAAGTCCCGCCCAATTTGATCTCGGTTTATTTGAAATACCCAAGTATAACAAAATTCGACTTTTTGCCATTTTTCGAAGTAAAAACTTATATTTAGTTTCGACTTTGACCTAGTTTTGCTTTCGACTTAGAATAAGATCCTGTATGAAAAGTGTCGCGATTATTCGAAACTGGACGAAACTCAATAAAGGAGAATTGTATACATGTATGTGTGAACAGAAAAGATAAAAAACAAAATGGCGGGAGCGAGGTTGTGCATGAATGTAAAAGGCTATATTTGAAAATGTTAGAAGAAAAAGATGGTGGCATCCAAATGTTACAGAGCAAAATAAAAATTTAGGTTTAAAATGAATATTTTTATTTTATTAAATTTGCGGTATAAAAATATAAATCCATATATACATATATACAAATCTAAATTATATTTTAGTTAATTTTTTAATTATTTTTTATTATTACACAAAGTAAAGTAAACTTTAAAAGTTTAAATAATTTTCCAAATAGCTACTAGGATTATTGCACATCGTTTATTATTTTCACATTTGTTTTCTACCTAAAAATGTAAAACAACTAGAAATTAATTAATTTATGAAAACAGTTTTTTGAATAGATATAAAATATATTTTGATGTAATTTTATTTAAATTAACTCACATCTTTAAATTTTTTTAACAAAATCTCTTTTATAAAATTACCAAACTCATGTCGTGAACATGAAAAATAAAAACAAACCATGTACATGCTATACACATTACTACGAAAGATGCGGTAACACAGTATACATACAAGTATAACACAGTATACAGTAGTAACAACACAGTATACATATACGCACCACTACTAAAAGTATTAATTCTTCGACTTTTTTCTAATATTTCGAAGGCAAATACGATAGCTCAATTTTGAGTTTCGTCTTGTTATACTTGGGTATTTCCATCTTTTGAGCAAATAATCTAATTTGTACCAACATAGTAACAAAAATAACCGGAAGTATGAGCAATAATTTTGCTCAAATATTTGTTGTTGTTGTTGTTGTTTATTTTTGACATGTTTTGAATGAATTTGTTAGATTATCGACTTAAATAATTTAATTTAAAGTTATTATATTAAATAATTGGAATCAATATGCGAGATGCATTAAGTGAAACAATTAGGATGAGAACCAAAAGTTGTATTTTGCTGCAACTGTTGCGCTATATAATTTTTGATAATTTATAAATTGTGATGTGTGTATAAAATTGAATATTGTGTATTTGTAATCCCCAGACATACGTTTATTCGATTAAATTAAAATAAAGCCCCAACTAATCGAAAACAAAGCAGAAATTGTAAGCAAAAAATACAAAACAACAGAAAACATATCGCACATCCTCTTGAAAACTGTCAACACAGAAAATCAGTTTTGAGATAAATGCATTTTAATTTTTTTTAATTGCTAACTACTGTGATGCTGAGATTATTCATTATTAGCTTTATAAAATGAATAATCCAAGTGTAGCAATTTAAAATGCATTATCACAAAACTGTTTTTTGTGGACAGTTTTTTAAGGATGTGCGACTTGACATACATGACCAATCGTAGAAAAAAATTTTGAGCAAAAGTTGGTAAAAAAAGCCAGCTTTTTTTTATCTCGTTCCGTGAACACAGGTAATGTGCTGAGAAAACTAAATAGCATCATAAAAATTAAACCGATTCGCCCGGATCGCGTTATTTTGGTACTGTTCATCATACAAATGACACAAATACGAACAAAAGAAAAATACAAAGACATAATTGTGTATACACTGTGTACGTATTCGATTTTTTTTAGCTTCACTCATTTTAAATGAGTAACTCATGAGACAAAATCGATATATGTACTGATGTTTTCGGATATATATTTTCTGTTTTTAAATAAAATATACAATGAGTAAATAATCCATGTCGTTTTATTTATAATATTCAAAGAAGGGTGAGTGTTACAAAAATTATTACGGTTAACAAAAAATACATAATTATAACCATCACGATTTTTCGCAAAAAATTGTAAACTTTTTTTTGTTGAAATTTTGATTCAAAATGATTATAGGTTATATATATATAACACGTTCAGGACGAGACTACCGGTAGAATAGAATGCATAAGGAAAGCGCAACTTAACGGCCAACATTCAGAAACTGGATCAGACGAGGTAAAAAATTCCAATACTGGTTTAACGATTGCCCCTATTATGGTTATCACCTACGCATCACTTGGCTACGTCTAGTCGCCGCATTCACATTTTCGTATTATGATTCTCGCCGTGAAAACGAAGTGAGTGAGAGTGATGTCAAAAATGATCATCTACAATTTTTAGGTGATGTAGTGCGATTTTTTTTTAAATTCAATTGTACAAATAAAAATATCTGGCAGTGATCATGTATTTTTTATTTTTAAATTATTTTTATACTAAAAATAATTTGTTTGTGTATTTTATAATAATTATTATTATTTTATTTCAAAATATTGTATTATTATTTCAGGCAATTTTATCACGAGAAAATAAATCGATACTACTGATCATTATTAATAATCGTTGATCGTATTAATATTTTTAATTATTCGTTTTAGAATATTTTAATTATTTTAACTAACAAAAATTCATAAACAAACACATACATATGTCAAAACTGCTAACAAACACACTGTAGCCAGTAAGCCAGCTACTAAAAAGTAATAAATTTATAAACAACGCAAATCACCGCATACTCTCTTTCGCCAAAATAAAGGTGAGAACCATAATAGCAAAATACTACTCACACGAATCATACTGTCACGGCAAAAGAGAGGTGTACATAGTATATATATATATATATATACATATATATATATATATATATATATATATATATATATATATATATATATATATATATATATATATATATAAAGGGCTATCCAATTCGAGGTTGATAAAGTAAACTTAAAAAAAAACACAAATTATTAGGAATGTATTGTAATTTTTATTTCATTTTACAGATTGATCCTTGCCATTTTTAGTTAAATAAGATATCATTCAAATGTCCTCCACGGGACTTCTTACAGGCCTTGATTCTTTTGAGGTAATTTTCAATGACTTTTCGGCACATTTCGGGCGGTATCTCGGCCATTACCTTACGAATATTAGTTTTCAATTCGTCAAGAGTTTGAAGATTGTTTGCGTAAACACGATCTTTCGCGTAGCCCCACAAAAAGAAATCCAAAGGCGTTAAATCACAGGATCTTGGAGGCCAATTGACATCAGCCAATCGCGAAATCAAACGTCCAGGAAATTTCTCTTGCAAAAGATCTCGATTTGCTCGTGTTACGTGACTGGTTGCTCCATCCTGCTGGAACCACATATCGTCAAGATCATAATCTTCGATTTTCGTAAAAAAATAATCGGTTAACATGCGGTCGTAGCGCTCAGAATTGACGGTAACGGTTCGTCCATGGTTGTTCTCAAAAAAATACGGCCCAATCACACCACCAGACCACAATGCGCACCAAACAGTGACTTTTTCCGGGTGTAATGGCTTCTCTACAATCAATTGTGGATTTTCTGAGCCCCAAATTCTACAGTTTTGCTTATTAACGTATCCACCAAGCGAAAAATGAGCTTCATCACTGAAGAAAATTTTGTTCGAAAAATCAGCATCGACGGCCTGTTTTTCCAACACCCAATTTGCGATTGTTAAGTGCTCCATATTCTTAAATGGCAGAATGTCAACTAAATAAATGACAGCGTGTTTGACGTTTATCTTTGACAGATGTCGGTATACAGATTTCTACTTTATCAACCTCGAATTGGATAACCCTGTTTATATATATATATATATATATATATATATATATATATATATATATATATATATATATATATATATTATATATATATATATATATATATATATATATATATATATATATATATATATATATATATATATATATATATATATATATATATATATATATATATATATATATATATATATATATATATATATATATATATATATATATATTTATATATAATATATTATATATTATATATTATATAATATATAAGGGGCATCGGTCTAGAAGGTCAATACACCAGCCCAAATGTCAACCTCATATAGCTCTGGCGACCGAGTAACGGCGGGATAACCGAGAACCTAGTAAATGATGTTCTCTCCACTGACCCACTGCCAATTTCACTGGTTAGATTGGTAGCTGCTTCAATAACCAGTCATTATAATGCAATGAGTTTTCAACAAAAAGGAATTTTTACCCCAGGTGGTACACCAACTGCTCAGTTGGCTAATCCACCCTCTAACGAGGCCGGCTCAAAGGATTCTGGGGTGAGCCAACCATTGCTATTCCCATTCGATCGAAGTTCAAAATTAGCTAGGTCACCACCTAGACAAATAGAGTTCGCAAGTCAGCAGGAAATCGAAAATGCTGAACTACGCAGAAGACTGAGTGAAATAAAAAAGTCGCATCGCAACTTAGCAATGAAATCGCTAAGTTACAGAAAGAAAACGAGGAGCTACAAAAGCCCAATCTGATAGAGGTTGTGGAAACTCCTCTTACTTGTTATAACGAAACCAGTACCCTTGCCCGTACTGACGCTGAGTTCCACACAGATGAGGAGGAACTTGCAAGAGAAACTGATTGGATACACAAACAGAAGAAAAGACCAAGGAAAAAACCAAGAACAGAATTCTCGCCAGAAGTTGAGGAGCTCTCGCAAGCAAAAGAAACTGTCAATCCAGTGCCTGTACCCCAACTTCACCAGCGACAAGAACAACGAAAGGTTGCAATGAAGACCAAAGCACCACCGCCAATTAATGTGATAGGCATTACTGAGTTTGCGAATATTAAAGCTCTAATGAAATCAGTGTCCACAAACGACTATAGAGTAGTTGCACTAAACAATAATGTTTGGAAGATAAACACAAGAGATCCCGATGCATACAGAGCTTTAGCCACAAAGCTCACTGAAGAAGGTAAAGAGTGGTATACATATGAAGACAAAAATGACCGAAACATCAAGGTTATGGCCAGAGGTCTACATCCCACCTGCAGGAAGGAGGATATAATAGAAGATCTCAAAATGAAAGAACTGCAAATTGAAGACGCAGTCAATATCCTTAAACGAGAGAAAGTTGAAAATAGTCAAGGAACCAAGATCGTTAAAAGAGGGCTCCCGCTATTCATGCTCACATTCAACAAAAGCGAAAAAATTGAAAATATATTTAATATCAAAGCAATATTTAAAATGAGGGCTAAAATAGAACCACTGAAAAAGAACACGAGATTAATACCTCAATGCAAGAAATGTCAAGCTTATAACCACACCCAAAGATATTGCGGGAGAGATGTTAGATGTGTAAAATGTGCCGGCAGACACAACGCGAAAGGCTGTTCTCTTAATCGAACCGAACCTGCAAGGTGTATAAACTGTAAAGGACAACACCCAGCCAACTATAGAGGATGCGAAGTAGCGGTACAACTGCAAAGGTTAAGAAATAAAACACGCCAATCGACTCAAAACAGTAATGTTAGAAGAGAAAGGATTCCAACTACAACTAGAGCGCCGACACAACCAGAGCCCATAGGGCCAGAGAGGAGATCCTACTCTCAGATAACGCAACAGAATAATATTGAAGAAAATCCACTAGAAAGGATATTTCGAAGTATAGAAACGATAAATGCACGCCTAGCAAAACAAGAACGTGGTCTAGAAGCTATATATAAGCGGCTAGATAGACAAGAATCTACCAATGAGCTTACATCAATGTTATACTAATCAAATGAATAGATCATTTAGAATTGTTATTTGGAACGCGAATGGATTACCACAGCATGTTCCAGAACTAGAAATTTTTGTAAACTTAGAAAAAATAGATATATGTCTTGTCTCGGAAACTCATTTAACAGAAACTTCATTTATTAAAATACGTAACTATCAATGCTACCATGCTATTCATCCAGGAGGAAACGCTAGAGGCGGGTCTACCGTAATTGTTAAAAATAATATTAAACATTACGATGTGCCCGGCATTGAGGAAGAAATTATGCAGGTTAAAACCATAATAGTTGAATCAATATATAATAGAGAACTCAGTATCTCCTCTATTTACTGTCCCCCACGCCATCAATTAAAAAAGAAGACTACAGTCGAATCACTAGGATCAAATTTTATCATAGGCGGTGATTTTAATGCAAAGAACACCTATTGGGGATCTAGACTTACAACCTCTAAAGGGAAAGAGGTATTTAATGCAGCTCGCGAGAACAACTGTGAATTCCTCTCTGGCGATAAACCAACATATTGGCCTGCTGACATACATAAAATTCCAGACCTTCTTGACTTCTTTGTAACAAAAGGAGTTTTAGAGGACTACACATGCATTGAAAATAGTGAAGGACTATCATCTGACCACTCACCTGTGATCATGACACTGAGTACAATGATAATAAAAAAAGATAATTCACCTAAGTTAACAAACAATAAAACCAATTGGGATCTATTCAAGAAATTAGTAGAAGATCGAACAAATCTCGGCGAACCAATTAGAACGAAGGTGCAGTTGGAAGATGAACTAGGAATATTTAATAACAACATCCAACAAGCGGCTTGGGAAAGTTCACCGATTTCTCATACCAACGCTATAATGAAACATAACTATCCTCTTGAAGTCAGAGAGCTACTTAGGGAGAAACGGAAAGCTCGCAAAATCTGGCAGCACTCTCGTGCACCGCAACACAAAACTATTCTAAATTTTTTGTGCAACAAATTAAAACAACTAATAAAAGAAATAAAGAACGAAAGCATAACTAAGCGACTTCGAGGTCTTTCTGAATTAAAGGATGACGATTACTCGCTTTGGAAAGCAACGAAGGGACTAAAAAGATCAAAATGCATGTGCCGCCTATCAAATGCGATGACGGTTCATGGGCTAAAAGTGACAAACAGAAAGTCTCTCTATTTGCTGCTTATTTAAAAGAGACTTTTCAACCGTTGCCGAGGCAAACAGCAAATGAAAATACAACAGTCGTAAACAAAGCAGATGATCTTGACATAAGGCATGTGACTTTATTGGAGCTTAAAACTGAAATCAATTGTAACTTAAGTATTAGGAAAGCTCCAGGTTATGATTTAATAACTGGGCAAATTGTGAAATCCATTCCCGAGAAAGGTTTGCGTAAATTAAATCAAATAATTAATGCAGCTTTCAGATTGAAATATGTTCCACGACAATGGAAGGTGGCCGAAGTAATAATGATTCCTAAACCAGGCAAACCAGGAAACGATAAAAAATCATATAGACCGATATCACTACTTCCAATCATCAAAAATATTTGAAAAACTGTTGCTGAAAATACTCAAACCTATAATAGAAGAGAGATGCCTAATTCCACCACACCAATTTGGGTTTAGAGAAAATCACACTACAGTTGAACAAGTTCACAGAATAACGGATGTCATTGAGGATGCACTCGAGAATAAGAAAATATGCTCCAGTATTTTCTTAGATGTAGCTCAAGCTTTCGACAAAGTTTGGCACCAAGGGCTTGAATTTAAACTGCATCGAGACCTGCCTCAGCAATTTTATCAAATTCTTAAATCGTACATAGCTGATCGACACTTTAGAGTCAAATTTGAAAATGAGTACTCTGAAATAAAAAGAATATCAGCAGGTATACCACAAGGTAGCATACTTGGACCTATTCTGTTTATTCTTTATACGAGAGACTTACCGAATATTGAAGGTACCACAGTAGCAACATTTGCAGACGATACAGCTATTCTAGCAGTTGGAAAAGATATTTCGGAAGCAACAAGCAAACTTCAAAGTGCAGTTAACACGGTGAGCAACTGGACTAAAAAATGGCGCATCTCATTAAATGAAGCCAAATCAGTACACGTCAACTTTACAAATCAAAATGTAAACTGTATTCCCGTGGTTCTCAACTCAAACCAAATTCCATATGCAAATACAGCTAAATCGCTTGGCATGACCCTCGATGCTAAGCTAAGATGGAAAGAACACATCAAGAAGAAAAAAGAAGAGTTAAACATCAAATATAGAAAAATGTACTGGCTCATGGGTAGAAACTCTGAGCTCTCAATACACAACAAATTGCTTCTATACAGGCAAATGCTAAAACCAGTATGGACCTATGGTATCCAGCTTTGGGGTTGTGCCAAGAAAACCAATGTACAAATGATACAATGCTTCCAAAATAAAGTGCTACGAGGGATTGTGAACGCCCCATGGTACATTAGGAATGACAACATCTATAGAGACTTGAAGATGGAATACGAAACACGTACAGCGCTTATCTCTACACGAAAATGCAGATACCCGTCGTATGTTGGACACCACTAACTGCGTGAGGAGACTAAAAAGGCAGAAACCTCTGGAGCTGGGCAGTTTGTTTTAGAAGAAAGTATTATAAAATGAGTAACCAATAGGTTACTCATCTTAACCCGAGAACTTAATTTAAGATAAATTACTAGATGATCTCTGAATCAGTTGTAATATTGTATAAATAAATAAATAAATTTATTAAAAAAAAAGAATATTATATATTATTATATAATATATTATTATTATTATATATATTATATATTATTATATACTAATATATTATTATTATTATATATATTATATATTATATATATTATATATATATATATATATATATATATATATATATATATATATATATATATATATATATATATATATATATATATATATATATATATATATATATATATATATATATATATATATATATATATATATATATATATATATATATATATATATATATATATATATATATATATATATATATATATATATATATATATATATATATATATATATATATATATATATATAATATATAATATATATATATATATATATATATATATATATATATATATATATATATATAGTATATATATATATATATATATATATTATATATATATATATATATATATATATATATATATATATATATATATTATATATATATATATATATATATATATATATTATATTATATATATATATATATATATATATATATATATATTATATATATATATATATATATAATATATATATATATATAATATATATATATATATATATATATATATATATATATATATATATATATAT
>OW052223.1:330863-360086 GCA_932526605.1 Nephrotoma flavescens | reverse complement strand
ATATATATATATATATATATATATATATATATATATATATATATGGTGGAAAATTCCTGAAATCACATATTTTTGGAAGCCATGTTTGAATTTCATGTTTTTTATATTTTCTATGTTTAGTCTTGATTAAAAAAAAAGTTTGTGGAAAATTTTTTTTTGTTGTTGTTGTTGTTGTTGTTGTTAAAGATACAGGATGTCAATCCGAATAGGGATTCTAAAAAAATTATAAAATTGGTACCGTGTTTCAACTCTTCCTATTCAAAATGGCCGCCAAAATACTATTTTAGAATTTTCTCAAAAACATATTTTTTTTATTTATTTATTTTTTTTTTAAATTTTTCCTCATATAATTCTCTTGAACACACCAAAAAATTGTACTTGTTTGTTTTCTTGTTTTCTTGCAAAAGACGATTTTTTGTATATAAAATCAAAGTCATTGAGGTACTTTTTATTTTTAACTATTTTTACGATCAACTTGATAGAGTAACTGTATAAAATTATTCAGTTCACAAATCGTTCATAAATTACATCACCCTAGGTTTGATCATTTTTAACTTCCTTTCTGCGGTTTGCGTCTACGCGTGTTTATTTAGTAAAATTATTCCATTGGTGATAGTTCCATCCTTTTCTGAAGTTTAACTTTTTCAATAGTTATACAATCGTTTTTCCCAGGCATTATACGACTAACATCATCATCATTATAATATTCTATCACTAAGTCTCTGAGTTCATCACTTATTCGTTTGCCAGCTGGAAGGCTCAGTGACCCATTCTTGTTTTGAATATTTTTCGCTGTTCGTACCATATACTGCGTTGTGTTAAATTCTTCCTGGATTTCTTGTATTGTTAGTGATTTCGGCAATGTAGACAGCAACTGTATTTTATCACAATTTTTCTCCAACTGTTGAAATTTGGCTTTTAGTTGATCCATGAATTCATTATAAAGGCGTGCCTTATGATGATTTTCCGCTGAGTGAAACAAAAGAGGCTCGATACCAGATACCGAAAAAGTTGATGATGGCGTCACTGAGGTAGTTAAATTTAGTAATTTTTGCTGCTCATGATATTGCCTGGATTCCAACTTACTCGGATATATAGGAGACATGCCAATGTCTGGTAATATTTTATTAAGTTTTTCACGAGCGATAGCACTTTTTATTTGGTACTCCTCACTTTCACTCCTACTCGAAATATTCTCGTCACCGCGTGTTGATAATGTCTCCGGGGTAACAGGTGAATTTGATGAATCAGTAACGGGTAACACTTCGCTTTCAATTTTCTGACGTTTAGAAGATACCAGGTAACACGTTGTACAAGTCGATGAATCTTCATTTACTTCAGTCGAGCGCGGCAAATGACTTTTAATATAATCAGAAACGTTTCTTAAATTTTTCGAACATTTCGTCTCAGGAAACGGCTTACAACACTTTTTGAGCCCATACATTATTACACTTATTAATTGAACTACTTTAAATTAATTTTTTGTTATTTAAACAATCAAATGCTTCAAATAGAACGTCACAAGTTAAACTAACTGAAATATTATTTTAAACTCTAATTTATACAAAAATGTTAACAAAAGCCACTAGTTATGTTATTTTACAGGCCTACTTCCCCAGAAAATACGCTTAATCCTAACAATATAAATGACTCATGGCAAAATTTTATTGTTCTACTAATTGCTTTAGGGGCTATCCATAAACTATCTCACATTTTTACGAGGGAAGGAGTATCGATTATTGTGACGTGTGTCGCTGGAGGAGGAACAGTTTTATAAAATGACAGATTGTGACGTGACGTCACGTGACAACGTGTCTAATTATAATTACAGCAGTCACTTTGATAGGATAAATATTCAATATAACAATTTGCAATCAGAAGCTATTGTTCCATCTTTTGAACAAAATCGCAAAAAATGTTAATCAAATGGAATAATTTTGCTAAATAAACACGCGTAGACGCAAAACGCTGCAAGGAAGTTAAAAATGATCAAACCTAGGGTGATGTAATTTATGAACGATTTGTGAACTGAATAATTCTAAACAGTTACTTTATCAAGTTGATCGTAAAAATAGTTGAAAATAAAAAATACCACATTGACATTGATTTTATATACAAAAAATGGATAGATCTTCATACTCAAACGTCTTTTGCAAGAAAACAAAAAATAACACAAGTACAATTTTTTGGTGTGTTCAAGAGAATTATATGAGGAAAAATTTAAAAAAAAAAAAATAAAAAAAAATAGGGTTTTGAGAAAATTCTAAAATAGTATTTTGGCGGCCATTTTGAGTAGGAAGAGTTGAAACACAAATTTTTCTAGAATCCCTATTCATTTATCTTTAAAATGAGTCCTCATTTATAAGTATCGGATAGTTAGTTTTCCTTTTATAGCTATATATACAACATCATGTTCATCATTTTTATCAAACTTTGAAACCCTGTAACTTTAACAACAACAACTACAAAAATTTTTTTTGTTGTACAGATTTTTTTTTTTAACAATTACTACACATTTAAAACATAAAAAGTAAAAAATTTAAACACGACTTCCGGTCCCATATACCAAATTTGTGATTTGACGTATTTTTCGTCATATATATATATATATATATATATATATATATATATATATATATATATATATATATATATATATATATATATATATATTTCGACATGCAATTTAATGCTAACTAAACGTTAAACCCACATACAAGGTGATCATAGTTTAATTAAAGCGATCTTTATAAATTATACAAGAAATATACAGTTGAACATCGATATACACAAAAAGTGAGAAAACATAGAAAAAATTAAATTGGCTATAAAAAATAATTGGTTTAAACAACCTCTCCCATGAAATGATGCTCTATGCATTCCAATTGATGATCCAATTCCACCAGTGCAACTACTAATGCCACCGCTACCACCACCGTCGCGATCACTGCTACCAACACCAGGTACATCTTGTCCAATGCCACCATCGGAATTAAAGCTATTTGATTTATCAATAAAATCGGGTAAAAATCCAGCAACCGCCATAGCTTGCGATTGTGCTAAACGTAAACCGCTTGCAATACGTTTAATATTATTTTGCGATTGATGATGGTGATAGCTATGCCGATTATGTTGATGATTGTAATGTAAATTCGTTCGCATTTTATGCGTGCCACTATTACATTCGATAAATGTTGATGTGGTCACAACGCTTCCACCGCCATCGGAATCATCTATATCGATTTTATCATAATCTTTTGTATTCAATGTTAAATTTATATTGAGACATCCAATTTTTTGGGTTGATGCACGTTTACTATTACTTCCGCTTAGTAGATCAGTCTCAAGCGACGGAAATCCACGTCCTTTTTCACCTCCACAGATAATAATTTTTTTTTCAGTATTGGCGGTCATTGCGACATTTGGGCAATTAGTTGCAGATTTATTGGTAAAATTTAGTTCACTTTGTTGACTACAAAATAATAGTAAAGTTTAGAATTTAATTTGGTTATTAACATTATCTTGAAACTTTATGATGTATAAATAAATTAATATCTCGCTGAAATACTACTTATTTCTTTATTCTCTAACACAACAACAAATGGTTTATTTTTTGTTGCGTTACGCAAAAATGAGAGAATAAACATTTTTTACGGAGATACTAATTCATCTACAATTTAGTATGAATATGTAACAAAAAAATAATAAATATCAAATTAATAAAAACAAATTATTATGTAAATATTTTAGAAATGATTGAACTTCATGAGCGCGATGAGCGAAATATCTGCTGACACTTGAGTCTTAACATGTACGTTGAAATTCGAATATCTTTTATTGAATCTTGTTTCAACAACGTCAACATTGCAGCAAATCTAGTACTTGGACGGTAGGCACCCAGTTAACCAGGAGACGGAATGTTCCAGTACCTATCTTAAATCTTCAAACCTGATTAAATCAAATCATGGTGAGAATACTCGGTCACCATTTCAGTGGTGATAAGAAATGAATTCCTTCTTTTCTTCCTTCTTTGATGGTTGTTATGATACTTTATAGCAAGATCGGAATATGTTAATGATTTTATAGTGTTAGTGAAGAAAAAAAATTTAATAGTAAATGATGTCTAATGTCGAAATACGTAGCACAAAAAAATAAAAAATTTAACAAATCGTCAGAACAGATCAATTCTAAACTAATATGTTCAAACCCAAATTCGAAATAATACGCGATTATAATTATTCCATATTTATTGTTTTTCCTTAAATGTAGGTGAGGAACATCAGCTAGTTAATCGTTTAATGAAAAAGGAGTCTTAGTGAGTAATAATAAGTGTCTCAGAACTAGATGTTCTGTTTGAGTGTTCGGATTTTTTTTTTTAGAATCCCAAAATATGTTAATCAATAACAGATTACATGTGCCGAAGCATATTTTATAAATTAATAAGTATTGTTTTCAAAATGTAAGCGAATTTAATGATTTATATACAATTTTAATAGTTAATTTCATTTTCTAATACATAGCCAGAAGAAGCCGCGTTTATGCACGGTGACCTCTAGCTAGAGTTGTGCCCGCACTATCAACAGATCTACAATAGATCTTTCAAATTCATTGGTTTCCAAATAAAACGAAAAACGCAATTTGAATAATCCTCTTTAAATAATCAATACCGATTAAATCTATTATGAAAGTTAAATTAAGATAAGTTCTTTTAAAATCAAATCAGCTAATAAGTTTGTTGTTACGTAAATTTTAAAAGCCTTTATTAAATGAAAGAAAATGCTAAAGGTGTATTTACGGTTTCCACCAGAAAGACTTATTTACTAAAGCGAAGAGAAGCCTAATCATTTAATGTACTCTATTTGTTTGTTTGTTTCTTAGTTTTTTGCGGTCAGATATTTCTATCCATATGACCTATTAATGTACTCTATCAGTTAACATAAAGGTTTATTTTATGTTTTAAGCTTATAGAATTAGGAGTTGTTTACAATATTACAGCAAATTATTAATGTATTTGGGTTTTTTAGTAAATAGTATATGCTAAAGTTCAATGTTACTTTTCTCATAAATTGAGCGTTCTTCAGAATTGGTACTACTAGGATTAACAGAAAATTCAAACCGGGCATTAATCACAAATTTCTATATATTTGAAAATAAGTTCACAAGCTTTTCCCAAATCCTAAATCACAAAACAAAACAAAATATAAAAAAAGCTTTGTATTATCTTGCAG
Organism: Nephrotoma flavescens; assembly: GCA_932526605.1. Lineage (NCBI taxonomy): Eukaryota > Metazoa > Arthropoda > Insecta > Diptera > Tipulidae > Nephrotoma > Nephrotoma flavescens. Next base: position 354,858 of record OW052223.1, on the reverse strand, counting down.
TCTTCCCACAAGGCTTATTGAACTCCACAGACATTCTAACTTCAGTGTACTTAAACTAAAAAAAATTTTGTTTAATTTAATATAAATTCGAACTCAATTAAAGAAATATTTGGTGAAAATTAAAAATAAATTAAACAAAAATGATTAAATGAAATTTTCCTGACTAAAAATTTCGTTTCTTCTATATTATTTATGTTTGTCTTACCATTATTGTTATTACTTAAATTCGGATGAAGCAGTAATCCTCGATTTATATTATTTCCCCTGTATAATTTGTTTTATTATTTTTAAAGGATTTGTGAATAATTTAATGTTTTTCGAATATGTAAGTCGAATTTTAGAATTAATTAAATAAATATTGATTTAGGGGTCATAGAGTACATATATATAAAAAAAATCAATAATGAAAATAAAAGAAATAAAATTAAATAAAAAGTATTCGAAAAAATTTGATAACATATCTTTAATTTCCGGAATTGCAAAAAATAAATTTACCTGTAATAATTTTTTTCAGTGATATCGCCTCCTCCATTCACAAGCATCGACCGTAACGGAATATTTTCATTTTTATTATTGTTATTCAGATTATTACTATTTTCTAGGCCGACATCGTTACCGAGACAACCAGTTTCTCGTAGTTGCATTAAATTTTTCGTAATGTTATTCATGCCAACGGCTAGTCCTCGAGGCATTTCATGATAAGGACTATTATCCAAACGTGATTGTACCGGAGACATTGGGAAGGTTAGTCTACCACTAGATAAATTTAAATTCGTCTCATTTACTTTATTTGAGCGACCACGGAATGTTACGGGGCCGTGACGTCGCATTGACGACCAAACGCTGCCGAATAGTGTATGATTTCGCTAAGTAAATCAAAAAATTAAAAAATGTGTGAAATTGAATTTAACTTAGTACTTAAAATAAATTATACCCGATGCATTGGTTCAGGTTCATCCATCATTTCATCTAAATTTCCTGATATGGCGCGTTTTAATTCAGGGCCAGCCTCGTGTAACGTGCGTAATCCAGCTTGTAACGTCACGGTGTTATTATGTTCTCGATCACCTTCTTTTTGCTCCTGTTCTTTTCTTTTCTTAAATCTCCTAAAGTAATCTTGAATTAAAAATGTTGCATAAAATTTCCCAACAGTTACTTCATCATCAACGCCTGGAGGTGGTACAACTTGATCCAATAATTTCGGATTTGTTCGTTTCCATATTTGTTTAATGACGGCTCGCAATTCCGCATTTGCTTCATCAATATTTCCCTCGGTTTTAATTTTTAATGAGGTTCGCACGACAGCAAATAATGTAGCATTAAATAGAACTGTACCATCACTATTCAAAGGCATATTCATTGAAACAAGTCGTTTACAGGCGACTCGATGTGGACACAACTTTCCAAAACCAAGCGGCGGAGAAATTTTTCTTAGCAGTGTTACGACATCTAAATGCTTAATACGACCTTTTGCATCTGGATCGTATTCGCTCCACAGTCGTATAAATTCATCTAAATGATGTGGTCCCAAAATAGACCAATCTCGGGTCAAATAATCAAAATTATCCATTATGACAGCCACGAATAAATTTATAATTAAAAATGAACATAAAACATAAAATGATATAAAGTATGGGAATGCAATATTTGAACCGCAATTATCCGATGTTTTGTCATCCGATTTCGCATCACATTTTACTTCGCCTGGCCGTGAAGAACAATCCATCATAATATCTTGCCAAGCTTCGCCGGTTGCAGAGCGAAAAAGTACCAGAACAGCTTGTGGAAATGTTTGAAAATTATTATTACGATGGATAGAGGTGTCATTGTCGAGGGCAATTTTTCCAAATACTTGCATACCGATTACAGCATATATAAAAAATAACATTACAATTAGAAGAGCAACATATGGTAAGGCTTGGAACGATTTGATAAATGTCCACAAGAGAGTTCGAATACCCTCTCCTCTACTTAATAACTTAACGAGTCGCATTACTCTAAACAAGCGGAAAAAATTGATTGAAATAATTGTTGATCCCCCCGCCTGCAAATACAAAAAGAAAAAAAAATTATCGTGGATTCAAAATGTTTTTTTTAAATAAATATGATCATATTTGCCTTTTCAAAATTTTTTATCAATTTTAAAAATACAAATATTGCGTAAAATTATATTTACTTTATGTTAAAACAACAATTTTAATACACCATATTTTTATGATATTTTCTACAACATTTATTAAATTTACTATGCAATTATTTTTTAATAGATCAAATTAAAAGATTGTGAATCCTTAGCAGACACATCAAACACATCTTAAAAAATTATGGCTATCAAAAACAATATATCAAAGCAAAAGATGATGATCCTTGTCGTTCGTACATGATTTCTTCGTTTGATCAATTTGGTAGAAATACGGTTGCAAATTCAAAAAATAAAGCAACACGCCATCGTGCAATAATGTCTTATTCAAGTAAACATTGCTTTTTTCACAAAATAAAATATGAGAAATCCTTAAAACTTACTAGTAATTTGAAAAACAGATTAAGTAATGGGCAAATAAATCGTAATCAACAAATACCGACCTAATGACACAGTGGTTAAAGCTTTGGCATTTGGATCGGGATGTACCGGGTTCGAATCCCGATAGGGGCAGGATGCAAAGTGAAATTTCATCAACAGATTTCGATCTGTGGTGAAATGTAATACATCTATGACCCCCTGTCGGTGTGCAAAACTCATGGGCCGACCCATCTTCCATGCAAGTATAGGCTGGCATGGAGCTTGCAATGTGCAGATGGTCTTAAATCGGTCCTATAGCCGTACGTCCTCGAGTTGGCCGGGAGGCGTAAAGTAAGGACGTAAAAAGCATAACCGCGGAAGAGCAGGGTGAGCTTTGAGCCCCAAAACAGATCACATAGTTAACAATAAAAAAAAGATTAAAAATGATTCTGTTCTCGACGGCGAAGGTCAGCTATTTTCTCTATTCTAATTTTTGGTCAAAAATGTTCCTTTATATATTCGTAAATTTCGCTGTACAGCATCCTATTGTTCAATAATTGTGGGTTATTCCTGTGTTGATAAATTTTACACTCCTTTATTGTATTCATTTGTTCGCCTCTTTTCATTCTGAGTAGGTAATTTAGAGGTGACAGCTGTCATATCCTGTGTAAGTGTCCTGTTGATGACTCAGATGTTTTGCGTATTTGGACTGTGTTATCGTTTTTTCCACATCTTTTAAGTGTTCTTTATTCGTGTAATAAAATTCTAACCAGTTTGTCCGAAGAAGAACGCCTCGCAATCGTTACAATTTAGTTTGTATTTGCCTGTATTCATTATATTGCTTTTTTATTATTATTTATGTATTATATTTTTTTTTGATCCGTGATAATTTCCTTTGTTTTGTTTTTCTTTGTTGTGCACAGATTCATTGTAAAATGAATTATTATTTAATCTTTGCAATCTGTTCTGGGGCCAAAGCACTCTCAACTCTTTCGCATTTCGTTTTTTACATCATTACCTTACGTCGCTTGCCAAATCGAGGACGTACGGCTATAGGTCCGATTTTATCACCATCTGCACATTGCATCATTTGAATGTTTAAAAAGGTGAATCCACGACAAATATTACCTCTGGAGACTGAGCTCGGATCATTACGAGTGATAACGTTTCCGCTTTTGGAAAAATTACCATGATACCTTTTCTAAGCATATCGAAAGCACGAAAGTGTTTCTTAACAATAAAACCTTGTAAGACGTAATTTCAAAATTTCAATGCCGTAGCAATATCATGGTACTCAAAGAGACAATTTATCGAGAGATTCTAGGGCAGGCGGTCAGATTTCGAAATTCAATCGAAAGCAATTACCCAGAGTCATTTGTAGAATTTTACCATCAGGTTTGGACTGTGACCCTACAATGCAGAGCCCCTTACACAGAAGGAAAACTTATAGAAATACTCATGCAAAACATGCGTGGAGGGCTGCAGTATAAATTAACAGATAGATTTTCAACTATTAATGAGCCGGTTGCGAGCTGTATAGCATGAGAGGATACTTGAAGCAGACTTTAAATTGTTAACGAATCGGTGTTGTGCCCTAGCAGAACGATTAATGAGATGGAACTATTAGAACCTACTATACATAATTAGACGTGGAAGCAATATGATTATGATAATGGGCCGCTGGTTGGACAACCACAGGTAGCCGCCTTCCAAAATAATAACGCTAGTCCGACAAAACTTAGACCTTCCAGTGCTATTCCACAAACCTCCCAGCTCTACCGTCCACCTAATATTGGCGAAATTGTGTTTCAATGTGTCGAAAAAAAACATACATTTAATGATTGCCAATTGCCACCAACGAGATGGTTTTGTCATAAGAGTGACAAGAAGGATACCCCGTATATTCTAAGTATCCCATGTATTCGGGAAACATTTGGAGCGGTCAATGAGGAGCTGGGAGCCATGGAACTCCAAAAGTGATTATACCCAGGCTGTTATACAGAAAGGCACAGTAGTAAAGGAAGATGAAGCGAGCAACACGGATCCGGAATTACGACTCCGATCTTGAGGTAATCTATTGAATCAAATCGAATAAATCTTGCTAGCAATGAAAACCTCCCTTCTCTTCTACCTCTTCCTTATCAAGTACTTCTAACATAGATTTCACATCAAATAAAATTGTTAAGTTCCCAAATACACAGAAACGATAATATGATGCCCAACATCGTACACGAACTAGATTATATTCAAATACAGTACAATGGGCTGCTGGATAGTAGACGTTACGCATTTTACGTGCCAGCTCAGAGGAATTATTATCCGACTCGAATGTCGAATTTTATAACTCTACCGATTATATTAATGCAGCCAACAGACAGGTGGAATGGGTCTTTGTATATATTACAGCTTTAGTAAAATTTCAAAATACACAATGCGCTTACATCTTGTTCCTAGTCTCGAGCAACCGTTGTACCTAGGCATCGACTTCTGGAACTTATTTCGCGTTTCACCGACAGTATGTTCTTTATGTTCCATCACTTCTCCTGATTCAACCGCAATTTCTTACCACATTCTTTCTTCAGAACAGCAGCTAAAATTGAATCTCGTGACGCAGAACTTTCCTTGTTTCACAAAACTAGGTCTAGGAAGAACCTCTCTTGGCACGACCAAACCGATTAAACAAAGGTTCTATTCCGTATCTGCAGCAATTCAAAGGCGCTTGTATAACGAGTTGGACCGAATGTTGTCTCTATAGGCGTAATAGACGAAAGTCAGAGCAATTGGTACTCTCCGGTCACTTTGGTGTCTAAAGCAAGCGGTAAGGATCGAATTTGCAAGGATCTCCGTGAATTGGTCACCGTTAAGGACGCGTATCCACTACCACTAATCGATGGATTGTTGGAAAGATTTGATCAAAAAAGGTATATCTCGTGTGTTGATCTTAAAGATAACTTTTAGCAGATCCCGTTGGCCTAAAAATCGAGAGATAAAAAGGCGTTTACCGTTCCTGGGAGACCTTTATACCAATTCACGGTCATGCCATTCGGCTTATGTAACACACCTCAGACGATGTCCCGCTTGATGTACAAAGTGATTCCGCACCTGCATGACCGAATCTTCATTAATTTGGACAATCTTTTGTTATTATCGGCAACATTCAAGGAGCACCTAAAATTGTTGGAAGTAGTCGCTTTTCGTTATAATAACGCAGGACTCACAATCAACGTGGGTAAGAGCAAATTTCTTCTAAAAGAAGCGAAGTGCCTTGGGTATGTTATCGATGAAGGTTGTCTCCAAACTGATCCGGAAAAGGTTCGAGCAATAGTAGAGTTCCCTATCCCAAAAATATCCAAGCATCTAAGACGATTTCTAGGAATATGCAGTTAGTATTGTCGCTTCATTAAAAATTTGGCTATGCTGTCTGCGTAGATTCGCGACCTTTTGAAGAAAGGTGTAAAAGTGAAATGGTCCAATTCGGTTAACTCCGCGTTCAAATCCTTGAAAACCGCTTTATCAACGTCGCTTGTCATAGCAAATCCCGACTATTCCAAACATTTTTATACCAATGTGACGACAGCACTGTATGCGTAGGTAGTGTATTGTTCCAGCTCGATTCTGTCGGAGCGGAGCGGTCAATGGTTATTATCTCTCAAAAATTAAACGCCGCCCAACGATATTATTCAGTTACCGAGTTGGAATGTTACAACGTCGTGCTTAGCGTCAAGAAATTCAGGCCGTATATAGAAGGTCACCTATTCCCTATTTACACTGACCATGCCAGCCTGAAATGGTTAATGTTCCAGAAGGACTTGTCGGGCAGGTTAGCACGCTGGAGCCCCAAGCTTCAATCGTTTGATTTCCATATGGCTTATCATAAGGGATCATAAAATGTGGTACCTTCTAGAAACTTGGTAGTTGTAAAGTTAATTCCACTTTTGGGTGGCTGATTACCCACATTCACCGAAAAGATAATCAATATAAGCACATTCGAACTTTATCACCTGTTAAACCATAAGTACATAAATGTAAACATCTTTTAAATACACTCATGCACACTAATGATACGAAATATTTATAATCAGCGACAACTTAAGCTTAACAAACAAACTTTTGATATGAAAAAATTGATTCCAATTTTTTTTTTGGGTATGAAAAATTAAATTTACTGTAAACTTAACACTAATATTTAAATTTAAGCACTAAAGTATTAATTATGGTGAAGAATAATAAATTAATCCGGGTATCAGCGTGGTCAAGATGGATTAAACAACGGTGATTTACTTCGCAAGTTAATTGCAATGCCAACACCTGAATGACCTTGCGGGATGGCACCGGTGGTTCTTGGTCCCCAATTTGTGCAGCTAATTTAGCACTAATACCCTGGCACTAATACCCAGGATTATTAAGCCATTAATTAAATTTAGCCATCAATTCAGCTAGTTTAGCACTAATAATACCCACTCTTAACCTAAACGGGGTGATTATTAAGTCATCAATTTAATTTGGAAGAACTGTATGCACATGGTCCAACACATATTGCTCAAAGATAAACATATCACGACAAAAATATAAAACAAAATATTTACATACTTTATTTTATGCGTAGCGATCAGCTGTACACCATAATGCTTTCTCGTAGCCTGCCATACCGAAAATGTAATTGTATTTTTTTCCCTTGAAACTGAACGAGACAAGTAAATAACACCTACGTTTTCTTGGTAATCCAGCCAAACTTGATTGCAACCTAATTGCTATAAATACTTTTACCTTTTAACGATGATTACACACACTTGGACACTATGCAAGGGATTAGCATTTATTTACTTTTAAGTTTGACTTTTTTTTTTTTTTGTATATAGCTGTAATACGAGCTAATTCATTTCGTCCAAAATTCACGTATCAACTGATACACATCGCAATAATGATCAATATTGAGGACCGGCACACAAAATATTGGTACACAATGCGACGATCAGGGGCGGTATGTTGTACCATCACTTCGAATCGAATTCGAAAAAAGTCGAATCGAAAAAGTAAAAGTTGTATCATTTTTGCTTTTCGAAAATGATACAACATACCGCCATTCGACTTTTTTCGAAAGTCGATTCGAAGTGATGGTACAACATACCGCCCCAGGTACGAACTTAGAATTTTTATTCATCTACTACATTTTCTAAAATATTTTTTTTTTTCGCGCAAAAATTTACAATCGCAGGTACTCCACTAATTCTAAACATATACTTAATAAACCGAGAAGTGATAGCGTTAATTGGTTTTAACTTCTTTTTTTCATCAAAATGTTACAGTTTATATCATAGAAAATTAAAACTATTATAGAAAATTAATTTTTCAACAATTTTGGTAATATGAAGCTTAATTAACGATCGTCTCATATCCAATATTTACCACTCTCCTTACCTCTTGTTGGTAAAATTAAGCAAATGAAATCAAAAAAAAATGTAGTAAAATTTTTTTATCGTGAGTTTACAACCTACCCGAAATGGCTGAACTACCTAAAATGAATGCAGTAATTGTAAAGGCATCTTTAAGATAATAATATACAAACCAACTACAATATTAAAAAATGTATCATTCATTCCCTTAAAATCATTTTTAGAATCTCAATTTCGTCCCACAAGCCGAATTTGAGCGTAATTGGTTAAAAAAATCACAATTACATTCAGCATGTCCATATTTCAGAATCAACGTTTTATATTATTAATGTATTATTAGCTGGTGTCATAATGTTATTAATAGTTGAAGAAAAACAGATAAAATTGCTTGCTATCCCGCATACAGATAGAATATGTGTTTATAATACAAATAAAATGTTTACTTACCTTTGTACCTCCTTTACTAGTCACTTCTGAATACACAATATCAATAAAACTTCCTAGTACGATTATGAAATCGAACACGTTCCATGCGTCCCCGAAGTAATTCTGTAATGAAAATTATAAAAAAATTTTGTATTTTTATTTTATTTGTGGTACATTACTTACCTTAAACCTAAATGCAGCTAATTTGAACACAAATTCCAAGGCGAACACAGCGGTAAATATCATATTAAGAACATCAAGTGCTTCCGTATAAAAAGTTGGCTGGCGATAAAATTTCATTGCCAGTGTTATTGTATTTATCATAATCAATATAAATATTGTATATTCAAATGGCTGTGATGTAACGAACCACCATACTTTGTATTGAATCCGATGTTTTGGTATATACCTGCGTACCGGTTTTGCTTTCAGTGCAAATTCTATGCAGTTTCGTTGATTTTTATCAAGTTCACAATTTTTATACTCTTGTTCCCCTTCGTTTTGAAACGTGACAATAACGAAACCAACGAATATATTCACCATAAAGAATGCTATGATAATGATATAGATAATATAGTAAGCGGCTACAATTGGACGGAAGTTGTGAATAGGACCAAAATTTTCGCGGTTCGAATCGATCGAAACATATAACAATGTCGGCCATCCTTCAAATGTTGATACTGTAAATAAGGTCAGCATAGCCTTAGCCACATCATCAAAATGAAAATCGTTTCTTTTCCATTCACGCTCTTTTAGTTCTGGTTTATCATCAACACCACTCGCAAACGACAAATATGTTCCTCTACAATATTAAAAAAAATATCTATAAAACGTATTCTTAATAAGCACGATTTTCGAAATCACCTACTGGCAATCATCTTCCACCATTTTTGATCCGTCGGTGCACTTGAAAAATTTCCCCTATAATATTTAAATATGTAATTTTAAACACATATGTTATTTTTTAATTTTAAACGATCTTAAACAGTTTAGTAATTTCAAATTGCATCTTCCTGATAAAAGTGTAAAATGAAATTGAATCTTTTTTCAATAAAACGTTTATATTTTTTTATAAATATACAAACAAATTAGCTGGATAAATTCTGGGAATATCGGAAACATGAGCACAAAAATAAAAGGCTATATACATTCAAAGAAAATGGACATAATGAATACTTAAAGTTTGTGTGCGTAAAGTGTGTTTAATGTATCTGTATATATATTTCCGTATTTACCTGTCACTACTATATTTGTGTGTCTCAAGGCAGGTGCACGAAAATTTTGGGCAAGGTGTGAGGAACCAGACGTAGTTGAAAATATGCGATCTCAAAGCAGCTTTATCAAATTTTATTTACTTTTACACTTATTAGCGTCGGCTTCTTGGTGAAAAACACCAAATAACATTTTAAAATGAAACACTTGTTTTACATTTCGCAAAATTTAAAAATAATTTGTATTTATGTTACTCGATCGATTTCGACTTGTTAGGTTATCATAAGGAGCATCACTATTGAATACTAAAGTGAGATTAGTAATTTAGTGGTGATACTACTCAGGATGACCTGAAATAAATGCAAATTATTTAAATTTTACGAAATAAAAAAAGGTTCAATTTTAAAACTAATATTTATTTTGTAAAATTTTTGTAACTCGAAATATTCTACATAGTTTTCTCTCATTAGAAAAAATTCGTTGGTCCTAGTATGATGATAACGATAATTTTACAAATCCAGTTTGTGTTGAAAAAATTGTACGAAAATAGGAAAATAGAATCCAAATGTAAAAGTAATCTCGAAAACAAGGGTAAAACTAAAACTCGACAAAAACATTAGTAATCCAATATTAATTTCATTTTAAACTAATCAAAACATTTAAATTAAAAGAATAAAAATATATTGGTAAGACTGCGTCGAAATAACACTTTTACAACTTTCATAGGTTGAACATTGATTGCTCACAATTTTCGTGATCCTTAACCGGTTAAGTGTTTCTGTCAAATCGTCATAAATAGAAGGGCATGTACAATCATTTGCACGAAACTAAATTTTTATTTTTATTTTAAAAAAAATCATAACGGAAGCAAACGAAACCTCTTCTTGGAGAAATTTGCCTTATACTATATCCGATATCCGAGTATATAAGCGCGCAATTTAAAATATATAAACGCACCAAAACACAATGTTCATTAGGAACCGAGATTATAAATTATTGTGACCCTTGTATTTGAGTATAGCATGTTTTATGACAACGAATGTGGCCGTTTAAGATTGATATAAATATCTATTTCTCTGCGGACGAATCTGTTTTCTGCCATACTGCTTAAAAAATTGTTTTAAATTAAAACAACTTTTAATTGATGTAGTTTTCAATTTAAGCCGACCATTTGGTGTGTTGGTACTCAGGATGGTTTTGGTACTCAGGTGCGCAGAAGCTCCAACAAAGTTAAAAAAAAATCAAATGTCTCTTTAAAAATTAATCTTGTTCTTTTCAGAAAATATAAGCCATAAATATGGCGTATAACAAAAATATTCAGAAAAGCACTGCTCTTGAACCGCACTACATTTCTATAAACTTTAAACAAAAAGCAAGTTCAAGGTAATTTAAATGAGCCTTCAGAAAATATACATTCAGTCGGAATAAAACTTCACCTCTCTAATTGACAGCTCTTTTTATTTGTCAGAATAGGTTTTAAGTGTTTTCATAATTTAAAACTACTGATTTTATAAGATCAATTTTATTTAGTAAAACCATCATAATGCAAAGTCTTATTTTTCTTGATATTTTAGAAAAGTTTATAACAATAAATAATATTTTAAATTATATTAAAAAATTGTTTTACTGGAAGACGACGGAGTCAGCATTACTTAAAAAACAATTATGAAAGTGCTCTACATTCAATGTGATCTTTTACGATACTAAGAGACGGGCACGATGTGAGAAACCCTAATAATATGAAAATATCATATTTTTTTTTTTTTTGAAATAATAATCGTAATTAACATTAACCTAGATTATTCAGAATATTTATAAGATATTTAATTTTCAGTTATCTAAAACAAATCATATTTTGAAATTCTTCTTTAATCTGTAATAATTATCGAAATCTATAATTAGTTATAAGGCACTGCCTTATAATAAGTCATAACCGAAAATTTAAAGGATCCAAATAGGGTAATTTTGTTATATATTTTACTTTGGTTTTTGCAATTGTAATGGTTTTATTGTGATTGTTCTGTATATTGGTATATTTCAGCGCTCTCGAATTAAATTCACAAATCGTAGGAAATTCTTCCATTTAGCGTCACTATCTGTGTGACAAACGAATATGATAATCGACACTTACTTAAGTCAAAAATTCAAATTTTGTTATATTACGGCTGAAGGAATCTTTCCTAAACGGGATTTGAATAAGCTCGATTTGGATTGGTTAAAGTAGCTAGATAGTGCGGTTTACGAGGGTTGTGTATAGTGAATATTAGATCTCACGCTAAGTTAAAGGGAAAGTAAAATTGGAATAAAATTGCTTTTGCTTATATTTTGTTTCGTTTTGATTAAGCCTCGATCGATAGATTCACCTTTATTTATTTCCAATAAAACTAAATGGATATTGCCTTCTATTAATGTCAATTTTAGTCAAAGTTCATATTATATATTGGTTGTTGTTGTTGTTGTTGTTGTTTTTGTTGTTGTTGTTGTTGTTGTTTTTAAAGATACAGGCTGTCGAAATTTGAGAAAAATGATAATCATGGTATTGTATTTATCGCAATAAAAAGAAAAATAATTGTCCGATAATTATGAATTTAGGCTCATTTTAAAGGTAAGTTAATAAGGATTAATAAAAAAATATATAAATAGTATATTGTTTAATTCCTTCTTCTCTAATTTCCCGCCAAAATGTTCTTGTTAAATTTTCTCAAAAACCTATTTTTTTTCTAGAATTTGAAAATTAATATTTTAGAACATATCAAAAAACTAGGATACTGTTATTTTTTGTTTTCTTACAAAATTCGTTTTAGTAAGAGAAGTATTTCATTTTTATATGGAAAGCTATATAGATATTTCTCAGTGTTTTGAAATTGTTTACAAAAGAGGTAGTTCACTTAATTTGTGTGTTTTGTTTATTATTTATTGTACAATTTTGCGTCATAATTAAGTATGAGTCACAGAATTATGAGGTGCCACCCCCTGGTTTATATCGTTTGGTTAGTCGTAGTACCATAAATTCCTTTGCTTTCTTGGGTTATTTTATAAAAGGCTAAATAAAATGTTGTTTTCCCCTTTTTTATTGGGGGTTGATTATTTTTACTTGACGCAGGCGTACCTGTTAAACGATGAGTAATTCTTTGGAAAACAAAAAATGAACATTGTTGATATAAATAAGAGTAAAAATTTAACTTTTTGATTAGTTAACATTGTGAATTGTAAACAACATTTTAAATAAGGAGCAAGATTTTTTAAAATTTGAAAAAGTAACAGTGTGTTAAACTGAGTGTAAGTTTAAGTGGATAAATAAGTACTAGTGCGCTAAATTTGATAATGGATAAATTTCGAAAGTGTTGTAAACCATATCGCGATTCAAAGTGTTCAAATAAACTAAAACGAGTTACGGATTATGTTAAGCAATTTATGCCACAATCAGTTGAGAATCAAGATAATTTGTATCTCTATTCAACGTGCTATATAAATATTACCTGCAAACGACGAAAAATAGAACCAGAGTTGTCACCAGTTGCGAGGCCATCAACAACATCACCTCTAATACCGCAAATAGCCGATAACGATTAATAGCAGTGATAGTGAAGAGTGTTTGTTCAACTCATGGTTGAACAGTATAAAGTTATTTCCGGTTTTTTCTTACATCGCGCTAAAAACTAAATTTATAACTCAGAACTAATCGACACTAATTTTGCTAACAATGCATTTGTGCCTTTTAGATGAATATAATTTTATTTTATCTATGTCGCGCTATAATGTAATAAGACACATATTTTTTCCTAGCGTTGTACTTTCTGTGAATATAATTAAATAAATTTTGGTTATTAGTGTAATCAATGTAAATTGTTGTTAGTATAATCTACGACAAAAATTGTATAAAATCAGGAAATTTTTCTAAATAAATTCATTCTGTTCAGTTCACTTAAACGTTCAGTTTCATTCTTAGAGTATTTGAGGCCTCACCCGTGGTAACCTCAAATACTCTCCAATAATTAAATCTAAATTATAACTGGATTTAACATTGGTCCTTCGAGGCCATTAAAAGTACTGGCACAAAATACAGTTCACGCCGATCAACAACAGGCAGATAATACAGTCCACGCCGATCAACAACAGGCAGATAATACAGTCCACGCCGATCAACAACAGGCAGAAACAGTCTACAGTCCACGCCGAGCAACAACAGGCAGAAACAGTCTATAGTCGACGCCGAACTACAACCGGCAACCATCAACCTGCACAGCGCAACACAAACTCGTTTTGGGTTCATCACCAACGTGACCCGTGCCATCTTCACTGATAAACAAAAATGGAAGGCCTATTGCAGAATCAACTAGCAAAGGCAACCGAGATAACACAATTTATGTCGAACTATAAAAAAGACAGTGCAGATCGAAAAACGAAGAGGTACCTTGAGGCCAGAAGAGCGAATCAAAAAAGATGTACAATGAGTACGTAGACGGTGACAACGAAGTGAGGAATTTGAAACGTCCATTGGAAGCAACTCACCAATACTACAAAGATAGACAGACAGTATGTGACACCTATTCAAAGTATATTGATGACATGCGGCAGCGTCTCAATCAATCATCCTTGCCATCAACACCAAATCCAGACTCAAGTCTTAAATTTAACTTCGACAAGTCTGAAGGGTCAAACAAGAACGACCAGGGCAATGAAGTTCCACCATTCGGAAAATCCACTGGCCAATCATCCGAATCAACAAGAGTTGAATCAGAAAATGAAGGTCAACAAAATCAGCCCACGAAAATAATCCAGCAATTAAAACAACAGAACATTAAAACGCGAAATTTATATCGAGAAATTCGTGCGGCTGAGGACGTACTGGCAAGCAACAACAAGTCCTCAATCATAAAATAAAAACGATGGAAAGGGCAATGATGCAAATCATGGATCTGCATGAACAGATCTGCATGGAAGTTTCTTAAGAACAAGAAGCTAACTTAGATTATTTCGTAGACCAACACTACGAAAGTCTAAACAACAAATACGAAGGTATCGTAATAACAATAACAACGTTATTAGAGGATGATCAACAACCGTCCACAGCGAAACCATTGGAAATTCGTCTACCACGAATAGAAATCCCACACTTCCATGGGGAGTGTATGAAGTGTGCCCACTTCGGTGGAGTTTCGCACATACATTCATACGGCTAGTTCATGACAACAGTCAATTTACCAACACACATAAAATGAACTACCTTAAAGGTCATGTACAAGGATCAGCTGGGGGATTATTTAGCTATCTAGAAACCACTGGAGAGAACTACGATGCAGCTTGGGCAATTTTAGAAAATCGATATAACAACAAAAGATTGCTCGTTTCAAACCTTCTGAACACTTTGCTGAACCAACAAGCTTGCACCATGGAATCGGCTGCAGCAATAAAAAGCTTATACGGCATAAAAACAGAGTGTTTATAGGCCATCTGAAATAATGGGATCAGAATTGAAACGTGGAGCCCTTTCATTATTTTCACGTCTATACGAAAGCTCACTGGAAAACCCAAGAGAATTTCAAAAAACAAGCCAAGTCTTGAAGTTTCTAGAGAGGCGTTTTTAATCTCTAGAATCAGTTGGTCCCACCAAACAAATACCACCAACGAGGTTTCAAGCTCAACCATTAAGACCAGCTTCTTAGCTGCTACACAACCGAATCATATTTGCATATGCTGTCAGAAAAACCACAGAGTCGGCATATGCCCGCGTTTTAAAACCATGACCACCTCCGAAAGAAATCAAATGGTCATGCTACACACTTTGTGCAGAATCTGTCTTGGCCAAAATCATACGACATCAGGCTGTAAGAACAACACAACATGTTCTTTCTGCCAGGGCAACCATCACACCTTGTACACGTAAATAATTGGGAACGAGAGAACAATTATGCAAAATTGAACGTATCAACATTCGACAAGAATTGCGACCCAGTTCTACTAGCTACAGCTCTAGTCAGAGTACAGAATATTTACTGTAGTTCCAACATTGTACGGGCGCTGATCGATCCAGGATCACAGGCCACGTTTATCATAGAGCAAGCTGCACAACAATTAGGTTTGCCAAGAACAAGGGTTCTAGCCGAAATTTCCAGAATAACAACAACAAAAGGAAAATCACACCAACAGATAACAATCGACATAAGTCCCAGATGTCCATCAATTTTTAACATACAAACCAATGCCTTGGTTTTGCGAACCATAACAAAACGACTTCCAGACAAGAACATCTTGGGTTTGGATGGAAATCTACTAAGGGAAATAATTCTAGCCGATCCTACCTTCGACACTCCCGGGCCTATTGATATTTTAATAGATGCTGATATTTATGGAGAGATAATGTTAGAAGGCATAAAAAGGGATCCACAACACAAGTGTATTGTTCAAAAATTACAAATAGGATGGATAATATCCGGCCGTCTAACTCAGGCGAGCAACATACCAACCACTCGACTAAGTAGATTGATAACCAACTCAAGCGCCTTTGGGAATATGAAGAACTACATCCAAAGCGAATCTAACTACGGATGCAGTGGAGTGTGAAGAGCATTATAAAAACACACACAAGAGGTGAAAAATGGGCGCTATGAGGTTCATATACCACTCAAAAATGACAAACTAAAAGAAATGGGATTAGGAGAATCTAAAAGCAAAGCAGCAGCAAGATTGGTTAAAATCGAAAAAAGATTCATGAAAGCTGACAACCTTAAAAGGGAATACCACAAATTCATCAACGAGTATATCCAGCTCAACCATATGGAACAAATTAAAAATGATTCCGGCAAGGATCCTTTCCAAGTATACTATATGCCACATCAAGCCGTTTTAAAAGAAGATAGCACAACAACGAAATAAAGAGTAGTATTCGATGCTTCCTGCAAAACAACAACGGCCACTTCTATAAACGAAATGATGCAAGTAGGCCCAACCTTACAAGACAATTTAACAACAATATTGATCAGATGGAAGAAACATCGTTATGTTATTGCATCGGACATTGAGAAAATGTTCAGGCAAATACAAGTAACCAGCCAAGATCAAGACTTTCAACGAATTCTATGGCGAGCAAATCCAAATATGCCAATGAAAGCCTATAGATTAAAAAAAGTTACCTATGGAACAGCCTCTGCAAACTATCTGGCCACAAAAACTCTACAACAACTGGCCATAGACGAAGCATCAACATATCCGATTGGGTCCCAACTCGCATTAAACGATTTCTATGTGGATGATCTATTATCTGGGGCCAACACAATAACAGAGGCAAAATCTGCGCAGAGAGAGCTACAAGAACTTCTCTCACTAGGAGGTTTCAACCTTAGAAAATGGGTCAGCAACAATAAGACAATATTAGAAGAACTTCCAGAGAGCCTTAAAGAAACTGGTCTACACACGATAGAATTTGACGAGACAACTCTAGGACTACTCTGGAACTCTGCAACAGATACGTTTCAATTTAAAGTGTCTTTGCAGGGAACTAAACCAGCGATATCCAAACTAACAATTCTATCGGAAGCATCTAGGCTTTTTGATCCGCTGGGATTGTTAGCACCCGTAGTAGTTCAGGCAAAAATCTTGCTTCAAGTTTTATGGGCATCTGGTGTAGGATGGGATGAAAAACTTAATTCAAAATTTGAAGAGAGATGGACCAACTACAAACTAGAACTACCAGTTAGAGAAAACTAGAATTAATCGATGGACACACTACACTACCCAAGCCAAAATTGAATTACACGGTTTCTGTGATGCATCTAATCAAGCGTATGCTGCAGTGGTATACAGCAAAATAAATAATAAAATAACACTAATTGCTGCTAAAACGAGAGTTGCACCGTTAAACCAGAAAATATCGCTTCCAAGGTTAGAAATAAACGCCGCACTGCTACTATCAAGGCTGCTTCAAAACGTCTTACATGCGTTGGATATAAACAATAACATAACGACATTATGCTGGAGTGATTCTACAGCAGTATTAGGTTGGATAAAAGGAAACCCCCCAAATCATAAAACCTTTGTGGCAAATTGAATAACAGAAATTCAATCCAATACCAATCCCAGCCAATGGTATCACGTAGCGTCCAATGAGAATCCTGCGGACTGTGCATCTCGAGGATTAAACCCAGTCCAACTATTAACCCACATGATTTGGTGGGAAGGGCCAATATGGCTAAAAGGTTTTATCTATCCAACAACCAACATTGATAGTCAAGAGATGGAACAAGCTAGTAACATTGAATACAAGTCCATAAGAACATTAACAACAACAGTGGAAACCCGAGTGATTGAATTCACTCGATTCTCGTCAATACAACGAAACAATTCGTTTGTTAACACAAAACAACACTATTGCATACTGTCTACGATTTCGATCTAATATAAGGCCAAACACCAGAAACGTTTCACATTTCACACCAGAACAACTATACATATCGCTAACGGCCATAATCAGAATCGCCCAACGAGAAGCTTTTGAAAAAGAATTAAAACGACTAAAAACAAATCAAAATGTACAAATGTCCATTCATCGACGAAAATGATATACTTAGGGTCAGAGGGAGACTGTCAAATTCGGAGCTTTCATATGAAGAAAAGCAACCAATAATACTGCCGAGAAGTCACAAATTATCAAAACTAATCATCAATGATGCTCACTTAAAAACATTACATGGTGGCAATCAAGCAACATTAGCACACCTGAGAGGGCGATATTGGATAATAAACGCTAAAAAATCATTTCGTCAATACAAACACGAATGCATAATCTGTATTACGTCAAGGAAGTTGGCATCGAACCAACTAATGGGAATATTACCAAAAGAAAGAGTAAGCCCTGCACCACCGTTCACAAATAGCGGAGTAGACTATGCAGGTCCAATCAGCATAAAATTATGGAAAGGCCGCTGTAACAAAACAACAAAGGGTTACATTGCTATATTCATATGTCTAGCCGCAAAGGAAATTCATCTTGGAATCGTGAGTGACCTATCAACATATGCCTTCCTAGCCGCATACAAACGATTCATATCAAGACGAGGAATTTGTCTGAAAATATTCAGTGATTGTGGAACAAACTTCGTCGGAGCAGACAAACAACTACGAAAGCAGGCTAAACAACAAGAAGCTGAAATTAAAAGCAGAACAGCACAAATGGGCACCACTTGGCATTTAGTGCCCCCGGGAACTTCAGAGGGTTATGGGAAACGGGAGTAAAATCGACGAAACAACATCTCCGCAAAATAATCGGAACTCATACTTTAACCTTTGAGGAACTTTCAACACTTCTAGCACAAATAGAGGCATGCTTGAATTCTAGGCCACTAGCTCCTCTTTTAAATGACCCAGAAGATGATGGTTTCTTAAGTCCAGCGCATTTCCTAACAGAGAGATTCATCATAGCAATGCCACAGCCTGACATCGAAGGTACCCAGATTACAACAAGATGGAATCTGCTAACCAAACTCAGTCAAGGATTTTGGAAGAAATGGCACACGGATTACCTTTTGCGGTTACAACATAGGCCAAAATGGTTGCTTGAACAACCTAACCTTCAAGTAGGAGAATTGGTGATCCTCAAAGATGAACATTTACCTCCCACACACTGGCCACTAGCAAGGGTATTCGAACTACATCCTGGACAAGATGGACTCGTCAGAGTAGTTTCCCTTAAATACAAAGATAACACGCTTATGCGAAAAATCACCGATCTTTAACGCAATGACTAACGGAAATCAGTGCGAGGTAGCAATCCTGCAGCGAAAAACGATGCTTGATACATTATGCACAGTGTTGAATCAAAAAATGCAACCAAACATTGGATAAAACTCAACGCTCCGAATCACTGGATATACGTAGTTCCGATGTATGTGAATCCAAAGTCCACTTATATAATTTTCACGGATCCAGTTTAGTGACGATGAATGGCGGCTGCACATTAAGTGACGAAAATCTTAAAATTATTGCCATCGGCACAGCACGGAACAATATCAACAATGAATTTCACAAGTCATCTAAACGTATAAATGGAGCCATCAATCTATAAAGGAATTCGGTTCACAAATAAAAACCAGAACAATAGTGAACGATAATCCGAAATCAATAACGCCATTGGACACAACAAATTTGGAGAAGGAGCTGGCAATAATAAAAGGAAATCAACAACTGCCGATAAGGATAAATCACTATGATGTTCATCACTATACGGTTTTCCACTCAATCATAGGAATTTTGATCATTTGCATTATCATTTGTTACTTCAAATTTAAACCTCAGTCAGCCACCACTTGCTCGACCAAATTCACCGTAAAGAACTCCCACAGAATCCAACTGTAGCACAACTAATAAGTTCATTGCTGCCTGGGAGTATGTTCAAATCATGGTTGAACAGTATAAAGTTATTTCCGGTTTTTTCTTAAATCGCGCTAAAAACTAAATTTATAACTCAAAACTAATCGACACTAATTTTGCTAACAATGCATTTGTGCATTTTAGATGAATATAATTTTATTTTATCTATGTCGCGCTATAATGTAATAAGACACATATTTTTTCCTAGCGTTGTACTTTCTGTGAATATAATTAAGTAATTTTTTGTTATTAGTGTAATCAATGTAAATTGTTGTTAGTATAATCTACGACAAAAATTGTATAAAATCAGGAAATTTTTCTAAATAAATTCATTCTGTTCAGTCCACTTAACCGTTCAGTTTCATTCTTAGAGAATTTGAGGCCTCACCCGTGGTAACCTCAAATACTCTCCAATAATTAAATCAAAATAATAACTGGATTTAACAGTGTTATTTAAAAAATGTGTCTGTTTTGAAAAAAATGAATGAAGTGTTACCCTTTCTTGGAAAGTCTCTTATATATATTCGATTACGTTAGAAACCAGGCCAAAACATCAGCAGCAAAAAGTAATAGTAATAGCTTCAATAACACCATCAACATCTTTGGTTCCGGGAATCGTGCCGCTTTTGAATCAGTCAACTGAAGATAAAAGGAAGGTTGCACTATATGATGAATTGATTGGTGATCTTAAAGCTAAATTCGATGAACTGGAGAAAACCAGTGATAAGATTCAGCACTTACTATATTGCCAAAATCATTAACCATTCAAGAAATCCAGAATGAGTTCCAGGCAACGCAACATATGGTGCGAACCGCTAAAGATCTACGAGACAAGAATGGTCCACTAAGTCGTCCAGCAGCTAAAGTAGGAAAGCGAATAAGTGATGAGCTGAAGCAACCAGTATTATCTTATTATACTGATGATGATGATATTAGTCGGATAATGCCAGGCAAAAACGATTGTTTAACAGTCGATAAAGCTAAAGTGCAAAAGCGTACATTGAAAGAGTGCTGCGAAGGATATAAGACGATGTATCAGGATGACGAATCAAAAAAAATTAGATTTTCTAAATGTTCCCTACTTCGTCCAAAATACTGTGTACAACCAGGTAGTAGTGGAACGAGCACAGTATGCGTGTGTACCATACATCCAAATGTAAAATTAATTATTTATGGCACCAAAATGGAAACTATTACCAACGGAAAGATAGCCCACTACCGGGATTGTATTTCAACTATTTTATGTGATGAGCCTACACCAACATGTTACCTTCTATAATGCGAAAGCTGCCCAGGACTGGATAACTTTAAAGAATATATGAAAAATGCTTTTCGGGAACATGGCTGCGAGGATGCTGAGTTAAAATTTAGACAGTGGGTTTCTACCGATAGGTGCAATCTGGAGACTCTTTCTTAACCGTTGAATGAATTTTTGTATCATTTCATAAATAAGCTGAAGAATCTGTTACCTCATTGCTTCATTTCACTTCAGCAGTCCAGCTTGTTAAAAATTAAAAAATTGGCGCTGAAGTCTACGGAGGTGATAGTTTTATGTGATTTTGCAGAAAATTATGCATTTATAATGCAAAATGCCGCACAGGGATTTCATTGGAATAATAAGCAAGCGACTATTCATCCATTTGTAATTTACCAAAATTTGGAAGGCAAATTACTTCACCACACCTTCATTATAATATCAGATTGTCTCCACCACGATACTGTATCGGTTCACTTATTCATTGAAAAATTGATGCAGTTCTTGAAAACTAAAATATCCAGTTTATCTAAAATTTATTATATAGGGTTTTCCAATAAGAGTGATATGATTTCTTTAAAAAAAAAACACACTAATTGTTAAGGAAATTGAAATGTTTTTTATTTAATGTGAAGTACAATTGATACAATTAAGTTCTGAACAAAACGTCATTCAAATGGCCTCCACGACTTCTTGAAGAGAGCTTGGTTTATTGCTAAAGACCAATGACTTCAAATAACCCCACAAGAAATAGCCTATAATAGTGTTAAATCACAACTTTTTGGAGGCCATTCAATATCACAATTTCTTGAAATAATCGAATCTCCAAACTTTTCTCGCAATAATTCAATTGTTACACTTGCTGTGTGGCACGTAGCCCGGTCTTGTTGGAACAAAATGCTGTCAAGATCAACTTCTTCCAATTTCGGCCATAAAAAGTTGGTTATCATCGATCTATACCGATCTCAATTGACAGTAACGGTGTTACCATCTTCATTTCGAAAAAAATACGGACCGATGATTCCACCAGACCAAAAACCACACCAAACTGTCAATTTAGGTGAAAGTAATGGTTTTTCATGAATAATTTGTGCATTTTCTTCGCACCAGAATCGAAAGTTTTGTTTATTTACCGCACCACTCAGATGAAAGTGAGCCTCATCGGAGAAGATGATTTCTTTAAAAAAATCGTTATCGTTTTCAAGTTGTTTCAAGGCAAAATCAGCAAATTCAGCATCAGCATCAGCAAACGACGTTTACGGTGGTCCAATGGCTTCAGTTCTTGAATGAAAACAATTGTATACGGATGCAAACCCAAATCCTCTCTTAAAATCCGCAAAGTTGTGGTTTGAGACAGTCAGAATTCTTGAGAATGCCTTGGAATCGACAAATTGCCAAATTGCAGTCTTCAGCAACACTTGCCTGAACGGAAGCAATATTTGCATTACTTCGAGCGTTTCTTTATCTTATTGGCACTTGAACATTATGTAAAGAAAATGTATGCTCAAATTTTTCTACAATTCGACGAATAGCAAGCACACTTGGTCGATTATTACGACTATAAAATGGCAAAAGCGCACGAAAAGTTGCAATTGGAGAACGAATATTTTGATAATAAAACTGAATAATTTGTAAACGTTGTTCTTGCGTATATCTCATCATGATGAAATTGTAAACATTACTGAATACAATGAAACAAAAAATGACAGATCATGACATATTACAAATGGCCGAAACGTCACTTAAAAATCATATCATTCCTATTGGAAAACCCTATATTACCGGTGGCGCAGTCACTAGAAAAATAAGAAAAATTTAAGAACATCTTAAAACACAGAGGATTTTGGAGTTGATTGTGAATGGCATTTCCATGCAACAGCTCATAGAAAAGGTCCATGTGATGGAGTAGGAGGTACCATCAAAAGAATGTCATCCAGAGGTAGTCCCACAATGGAATACAGCAGTACAATAACCAATGCAGATGAATTATTTAAATGGGCTAAAACGTTAAACTTAAACAGAACTTAAATCCAAGCAAATCAAACTTGCAACTAAGTTTGAAAATTTATAAACAGTAAAAGGAACTCACGGTTTCCATGCAGTTATTCCAACAGAAGATGGCTATTTGAATTGTAGAAAATATTCTAATTCTGACGATTATGTTAAATTTAAATTGTAATTTTTAATTTGATTAAGATTTAATGTTAAACAATAAAATAAAATTATCAAAAGAATTTGGGTTTGAAATTTTAAATATATGCAATCAAATTCAAATAATAAATATTAATAATTTAACTGAACTATCCTTTTTGTAAACAATTTCAAAACACTGAGAAATATCCACTGAAATACAGTTTTTCCATATAAAAATGAAATACTGCTCTTACTAAAACGCATTTTGCAAGAAAACAAAAAATAACGGATTTCTAGTTTTTTGATATGTTGTAAAATATTAATTGTCGAATTCTAGAGAAAAAAAAATATAGGTTTTTGAGAAAATTTAACAAGAACATTTTAGTGGAAAATTTAAAGAAGAAGGATTTCAGTAATATAATATTTTTAATAATCCTTATTAACTTACCTTTAAAATGAGCCCAAAATCATAATTATCGGACAATTATTTTTCATTTTATTGACATATATACAACATCATGATTCGTTTTTCTCAAAAATTTGACAGCCTATATCTTTAACAACAACAACAACAAAATTATAGTATTTCAATTTTTTTTTCAATCAAGGCTGCACATTCAAAACATAAAAATCATAAAATTGAAACGTATTTTTCCCCCCATATATATATATATATATATATATATATATATATATATATATATATATATA
>OW052223.1:303369-330663 GCA_932526605.1 Nephrotoma flavescens | reverse complement strand
GCTAAATTCTAATTAATATTTTTCTAAAAGCTTGCTGAACACGGTTGAAATTATTTTACAGGACTGGTGGTGGAAGAAGGTATTGTAGGAGAAACAATTGCTGTCGGGTTTTCAACAGAAAACATATTGGTACTAAGATAACTTTTTGTATCGTCAACATGGCATTTCTTTAATTTTCGGGAGAATTTAAATTAGTAAGTTTTTTCTGATCTAATTTAGTTATTTTTTAATTCAATAAATTATTTACTTATAAGGGGTGATCACTAAAAATGTGGTAGTTACTCATTATTGATATTATTTTATAGATTCCTTCCTGAGATGCATAATTCATTCTAATTTTGAATAAATTATTATATATTAGGTTATTTAGGTATTATTTTACTTGCTCAAGTATCTGTTTTTTAAATGTAACCAGATGACATTTGGTAATCATTTTTTTATAGGGGGCATTGAGATGGCAATGATGACTGACTTTTACAATATACATATTATATAATTTTTGCCTATTTT
Source organism: Nephrotoma flavescens (assembly GCA_932526605.1). Classification (NCBI taxonomy): domain Eukaryota; kingdom Metazoa; phylum Arthropoda; class Insecta; order Diptera; family Tipulidae; genus Nephrotoma; species Nephrotoma flavescens. The sequence continues at coordinate 330,153 of OW052223.1, read as the reverse complement.
CTTGGAAATACATTAATTAAGTTAACAGAATACAGAAAGCCATGAAAGGTGTTTTTTCCTGCTTTATTACTATTTGGTTATTTCTGTTACATGTTTTATTAGACCAGGTTAATTAAGTTAATGATTACATTATATTGATCTCATTTAAATTATACCGTATATTATTCTAAATAGATAAATTTCAAAATCGATTAATTAAAGTTTTATTTCAGGAAACCATTTTACCAATTCGCGCTGATTGTTGGAAATTTTTAGCGTATAATCAATTAAACATATTTATGCTGCCTTGTAACCGTCGTACATTACATTTTATTAAACTAACAATTTACTAACTATTGACTACTTAGGTGTCTGAAACTAGGTCAATTTCATAATAACTAGCGAACCTGTCCTATCACTCAATCTTGTTATATGCAAAAGGGAGTGCGGGGAAATCGGGGAATCTTATTTAGGTTTGAACGCATACTTTAATCATTCATTCAATCAACGGCACAAGACACAACACACGATTAATCTTATAATCTTATATGCCAATTAATCACTTTAATAAAACGTAAAATTAACTTAACTGAGTTCTCACAAAAGACATTTTTTTCCTTTTACCTTACAAATTTGAAAAATTAGCAAACTCTAAACTTTTTGCTTTAAGAAAAGACTATTGAAGTTAGCTACATTTCTAAATCTGTTGGCTCTGGCAAAATCTGGCTGTTATGTTGTCGTTTTTGTTGTCTGAATTAATTAAAAAGCAAATACATAAGAGCAAATTTTAACGGTTTAATATATCTTAAAACTATCATTAGTAACATAAAACACAATTTTAAAAATGTCACTAGTATCGAAAAAATAAAACGAACTTGGTTTCTATTTCAATTTTTGTTATTAGTTTTTGATTCATTGTGAGAGCTTCTTCAAAATGTAAAAACAAAATATTTCTATTGGGCCAAGCTACACACGGTTTCAGCTTCTGGCTCCAACTAAGTCGTAATAGATTTTTATTGTTAATTTAAACCCTTATTTTATATTAAAACACCAAATTTGTTTGTATTGTTTTATTCTGTTAATAAAATTGAAACAAAAATCTACATCTAAAATGGCCTTAAATTTTTTTATTTTCATTTCTATTTTTTCATATCGGCTTCAAGGACAAAACTTTTATGTCGCAGTAATATTGATGGTGAAGCCGAAATGAAAAAATAGAAATGAAAATAAAACAAATTAAGGCCGTTTTTGAGATGTAGATTTTTGTTTAAATTTTAAATTTTTTTTTTATTTTGTTTAAATTTTTCAGAGAACAGAATAAAACAATACAAAAAAAATTGGTGTTTTAATATAAAATAAGGGTTTAAATTAACAATAAAAATCTATTTATTTTAAAGCCAGAAGCTGAAACAGTGTGTAGCTTGGCCCATTGTGAGAGATCGGGTGTTCGAATATGAATTTAGTTAAACCGTCAAATTAAAGGAGACTGTGTAACGACGCCAGCGTCGGCTGACGGCGTTACTGGTGAGGCGCATTCTTACGCGCTATATATAGAAATTTCCTCACATATGATAGGAATCCCAGAAAAAATAAGGATGTTATTAATAAATTAGGTATTTTGAGTCCCATTTTGATGGTCTACCGTTTGGCAATCACATCCGGAAGTGATGATTAAACATAGATAAATCACAGTAGCAACAAAGGTTGCTAAAGGACTAAAACCTTCATCAGATGAAATATAGACTTACAACGAGATTAGAGCTATATAGCGCACAGTCGCGATTACTAGTAAAGGAATTTCATAGGAAAGCTCGACCACAAATTTTTCAAGTTGTAAGTCTTTCCAAAAATTTCCTATAACTTCTAAATCTGCATATCTATCTTCTCCCGCTAATCCCTTTCCACTATTTTCATTCCCATCGAATGGCATCTTAAGCTTTACAGTTCTATAATTATGCTCTAAAACCTAATTTTAATCAGGGACCACCTGATGATAAATGGGACATCAAATAATAAATTGAACTATCCTCAAATAATGTGAATTGAAAAGTTAATTTTCTTAATTCTTCTTGTTTTTAAGATTCACGTTGCGCTTTCAAGAGTTTTTACAAAGAGTTACCAATCATGGTAAGATTATTCACTTATAAGCATGAAGAATAGAAAGGGCATAGCATACAAGCGTATGAACAGTAGCAGACCTTTAATTGACATCAATGGCATATATTAAAAATACTTTGCAACAAAATATTGAAATTACATAACGAATATATTTTCATAAAAATTGTAACAACATATTTCTGGAATTTTGTAACACCAAAGAAAATACTAATGATTATCCAGTATCCATGGATTACCAAGAAAAACAATTAACCGACAACTAATGCATTGTAGATATGCGTGGTGAGTTTTTTTAAGGTTTTTATCAAGATAATGTTCCAGTACCGCCTAATCTAACTTGTTATGGCTTAATCTGGACATAAACATACCAAACATATCAAATTTTGAAATATTAGAGACATTACTATCACTGATGGTTGTGGGCTTGATAAAATGCCATCCTAAAGAGGTTAGAAGTTTCGTATTTCAGTCTCAGTAGAAAATAACTAAAAAAATGAACTGAAAATAGAGCCGACATTTCTTGTTACCAAGGAATATCATCATTGTCCTCAATAAAAAAGCTCTTTGAATTTATCATATGCAAATCTCTCAAAATAATAATACCAAAACACTTACCAAGATCAATAACAGCACACTCTGGTGTACTGAAAGGCTCCTATCTAGACCAATGGATCTTTATAAATTTCATTAACTGCTGTAATGCCCATATGACCCAAAATTCTGATGTCTTAATATATGCTGAAGATATGAATATATTTAAATTCATTAAGAGATAGAAGATTTTAAATTACTCCAAGATGATTTAAACAGATAAGTAGCAGAAGCAAACATCATAAAAAGCAATTAAACATAAATAAGTGCCAGATCATTTCACCGGAAGAAGGAGCTATTACATCGCGAGTACCAATTCAATGGGTCATTGCCAACACGATATAGTTTTACCAATAAATTCCATACTGCAGATTCTTGGATCTGCTTCGGTGGCAAAGTGGTCAGCATGTTTGCTCCAGCGACCGGAGGTCCCGGGTTCGATTCCCGATGGTGACAAAGAAAAATGTTCATGGGTGGTTTAGGAACAATGAATTAATGACTTATTATCCGAAATGAAAATATGATTATGAAACCTCATTTGAGGCGGCCAAATCCCTTGATCGGATATAGTGCCAGAGAGAGAGAGAGAGAGAGAGAGAGAGAGAGAGAGAGAGAGAGAGAGAGAGAGAGAGAGAGAGAGAGAGAGAGAGAGAGATTCTTGGACAAGAGAGATTCTTGGATAAGTTGGTTTAGCCAAAGAAGTAGACCAAGTAATTTTATTACTCACAAAGTTATTGCTATTGAAGCCATTCTATTTACGTTTATCATTTTCAACTAGTGAATGATCGAGTATGTCTTTACCTTGCAACGATTGCATGTGGTATGCTATCAACTAACTCCAGCGCATGCCAATTATTCCTTCCACAGAGTATAAATTAGGAGATGCTAAACCTTAGGCCTCGTTGAATGTTAATACTTTGCATGCGTTTATACGAATGTTAATACGTTGCACGCATATTTAATGCGTTATTTTATAGAAGCAAAATTATCAAATCTGGTGGTACATGTTACGTTCAGATGTTCCAAGTTAGTTATGAATTGGTTAGCATCACAGAACCGCATATTGATGTCGTGGAATAGTTCGTTTTTGTTTTGGTTAATTGTATTTTACTACCTTTACATTGATTTTTTTTACCTGCACAATTTACCTATTTATGGTACACATTTACACAAGAAATGTGTGTACAAATATAAAAAAATCTTATAACTTAGTTAAAACTAATAGTTTTCGCAGTGTAACAAAAAACCCATCATAAAAGTTTAATGGTATTTTGTTTTATCGTACTTTTTAACATTTCTGTATAGTTTTTGTTCTGTTAAACAAATTAATTTTGCTGCAGCTATTGTTAATCTACATGGAAGATGAGTCGGCGCTGCGATTGCATTCTATCAGAGGGTCATGGAAAAATATCAAAAATCGTAATCTGTAGAAAAACAAACAGTTAAATTCAACGAGTAAGGACTGATTTTATTTAAACATTATCAGATTCTAGAACATACTACAGTCTGAGTTTCAATGTTATAGGCTAGGCTATTTTTCCGGTACACCTTCAAAGTTTTACTTTACGCAGTAGCCAAATAGAGGACTTAGCTATGTCGAAGCCTTTTAATACGCTTTGACAGTTGTATTCACTTACATAATCGGAAAATCAGTTCTGCATTGCCTCTATCGGGATTTGAAACCAGCATAGTCTCATGATATGTAATATGTTTTGCTCCACATCTGTGTTACAATCAATTCAAAAGTTAACTCACTGAAAAATTATAGTTACATGGTTCATTGTATGGCTATATGGTTCATTATGATACCAACAACAACAAAACAATTGATAAACATTTATTTCATTTCAAAATATATAGTAACTTATGAAATCCAAATCTATTGATGTCATTGTGCTGCGCTTTGTTTCGGTAGATAATCATTTATAAAACTCGATATAACAAAAAAATAAAAACCAAAACCGAGAAAACGAGGTGGAACGTTTGATAATAACTGTGGGCATACCCTATTGTTGAACTTGTTTATACAAATTTCAATATTACAACCTATATTCAAAAAATTAATGAGTTTTGCGAATTTACTCCTCAACTTGTTCCCTTACTATGAACAGTTGCATTAATTTGAATTAGCAATTATTTTTTATATTTTCAGACATAATACATCCTGCAAGGATAATAAGTTATGGCCAATGCGATTCTTATCGGGTGCTTGGCTACATTAGGTGTAATTATATCATTGCTGCTGCTATTAGCGGGCGGTTACTTATGGTGGCGACATAAACGATCCCAACTACAATTTATAGAACCAAATGAGGACGAAGAATCATGTAGTGGTAGTATGCGGTAAGTTAAAATCATCTAATAAAATGTTCTTTAAGATCTACGTATTTAGTGGTATTATAACCATACAACATTAAAAAAATTGAATTTTAGATAAACAAGAAACATAAACTAAATTAAAATTATTATACACGTGTTATGTTACATTATAAAAAAAAAAAAAAATAATAATTTAAAAAACAAATATCTAAAATCTTTTCATTTTTCTTAAACAAACCGTTATTATATTTTATGCGCACATTATACTACATGTTACTCACATAAGGCGATTCAAAAAGGGAATGATGATATCTTTAATAAAATCAAAAGAAAACATAGCAAAATAGTTGAGTTAGTATTATTTTCCCATTTTATAATTAGAGATTGATTAGACGCTTAACTAAAAGCAAATCATGCCGCCTTATATCCATTTTTTTTTGTGCCAGTAACGTTTCAATCGTTTCATTATTATTGAAGATGAAAACTATAGAAAATATATTCAATTTACAAAGTATTCTTAAAGCAATTTCGGATATACATATAAAAAAAAACCAGACGGAAGTTTACATACCTCATTAATGCTATAATGCTGTGCTTTCTTAACAGGAAAATATGGGGGTGTATTTGTTGAGGTAAATATATAATTGTTTTTACTACGAATTGACACATTAATTTATAATGCAATAGCTAATTTTGTGTTATGAACCTTTAGATTTTGAAACTGCCCTGTTTGACCAGCCAACCCAACTAAAATCAGTGTGTACACTACAAATAAAGAAAGGTATTGATCACTCTTCTTCTCCGTCAAATTCTTCTTCTGCTGCTTCTAATACTAACCTCAAAGTGATTGGTGCGATAAATAAAAAACTACGTGACCATGATTTAATAGCGTGTAAAGCGGATAAAGGCAATACAATTACTGTGTTCACAAAAGTCGATTACTGTAATAAAATTTCTGATTTTATTGCAGAAAGCAAAACAATAGAGCTTGGCAGGGATCCAACTAAATCTTTAAAGACTTCAGTTGATAAGTGTATCAGCTAATGCCAGAAATTGTTTAATGGAACTGGTTGGAAGTACTCTATCATGAATCCATCTGCTCCGATTGTTTATGGTTTACCAAAAATCCATAAGCAGGGCATTCCGATTAGACCAATAGTCGCGTATTGCAATACACCTGCATACAAGCTATGTAAGGGTTTCATAAATTTTGTCAATTGTTATACTAATTTCTTCTCGGCTTACTCGGTTAAGAACTCAGTAGAATTGATTAACAAAATTGAAGACGTCGACATTCTATTACATTCAAAACTAGTTTCGTTTGACTTTGCCAGTCTTTTCACTTCTATTCCAATTAATAATTTGTCCCAAATGGTTTGTAATTACTTAGATACGGATGTTTTAGTTAGGTAGTAATTATTTAGATAGGGCTTACGTCGTGAACTGTAATTGGTGTTTGAGACTTGTATTAAACAAAATTATTTCTGTTTTGTTAATACATATTTCAAATTCGCTGATGGTCTACTCATGGGCTCCGCTCTGTCACCTGTGTTCGCTGAAATTTTCATGAATTTCTTGGAACAAATGATTATATCAAACAACAACCCTTATTTTCGTTATATAATCTTTTGGTATAGATATGTTAATGACATACTATGTCTATATGGAATGGAACTGATAGACTGTTAGACTCATTCCTCTGTTGCAATAAGATAGAGTCAGCAAAATTATTATCAGTCTACTTTGCAACGTTTATACTAACTACTGATTATTTAATCGTAAACCAATACAAGTTCATTCAAATCGAAAGCTAGAAATTCGGAAACGTTTGCTCAAGATAACCACACAATGTAAATAAAAAAACTTGCAAAAAAGTACCAAAATAATAATTTAAAAAAGATGAAATTTTGTGCCGTGGAACCCAAAAACCATCCATCAGGAATCATAATTGATAGAGACCCGCTCCACTATTCGTCTTTATTAGCAGCAATCAGTGTAATCAGAAAATTCGATTTGTACATCTCCTTCCTTTTAGAGATTCGTTTTAACATATGCACCAGTGAAGTTATGGGATTAATAAAATTAAAATATTATATTTTGCATAATTTATTTGTAAATTCCTTATAGTGAAATATGAATTTATTTATCGATTTATGTCGATTTCAAGCAAATCATAAATTTTATTTGCTCAAGTATTAATTTGGTTATTTAGTAAATTTGGACTGTTTTTGTTTTTATAAATTTCGAGTCTGTCATTTCAACTAATTCTCTGAAAATCGTTGGATATGTTTCTGAAATCGACAAAAATACTCGTTTAAATTGAATGATATATGGATTATATTGATAGATAAAAATTTAAAAAAATATGTAGTAATAAAAGAAAATTAATTTTGTCTTTACAGATTACAACAAACAGTCGTTGACCTGCAACAGGACGTGACGAATACAACCGGCACAAATATAACACAGACCGATCAAAATATATCTTTACATAACAGTAAACTATTAAATCAAGCGAATTTTTTACATCAAAATCCATGTTTAACGCAGAATAATTTAAATAAAAAATTGAATGGTTTTTTAAATTTAAAAACACCTTTGATTGGGTAAGTGTCTGAATTTGCATAATATTGTTATATTACAATGAATCTCATTTTTACGATATCCATTTGTTAATTTCACTTTATTGGATGTTATGAATTTATCGTATTATAAATGTAACTTATAATTGAGAAACACAATAAATTTAAGTGGGTTGGCACCACCACAAGTCCATTACGACTAATGCAACGGATTCGCTAATCCGTTACGTTATACATTACAAACAAGTGAGTTACGGGGTAAATGTGTATATATTTTTGTGAGGGTTCTATTGTCTTCGCTTTTGGATATAAATTACGAATTATTTTTAAAATGACTTTTACTTTTTGATTGGGCAGTACATGGAAATAAAGGTATATTATCTTCCCGTGTTTCAGTTTCGTTCACGTTGCGCTTATGCGCCACTTGTATTTACGTGTATCATATAAAATAATAGAATAAAATAAAAATACAATACACCAAACAAGTGACGTAAATTTTAAGAAAGAGACAATAATTAATACATGCTTAATCATACCTATTTCCGGGGCAGTATGGTTTTGAGTTTCAAGAGTATTTAACCAACAATAATTTTCTTTTGCGATTAATTGTGTTACATTATTAAAAATATTTCATCGAGTACGGTTGTATAACCGAATCGGTTAGGCCATTTTTAAAAATAAACCTTTTTATACGCGCGGATATTTGAGTCGATTAAGTTGCGCGCGAGTGTATCCTCAAACCATCATATTCTTTTGCTCAAATAGTTCAAATGAACAGCATCGTTACTGCATTTTTACTAATCTCCTAACGCTTTTGAAATAGTTCTATTAAAACTATATCGAGGTAGATGAGGTTCTATAAGGATTCTTTCACTTTTCTGAGAGGTGACATGTAAATTAACAAAATATTTAGAAATAATTTAAAAACTATAATGCATGTACATGCAACGATGTGAATAATAAAATTTATATAAAGCGCATTAAATCGGATATAACGTAAACTTTCCAGAGGCAAATACAAGTCAACATGAACCTGTTAACCTGTATAGGCATTGGGCTGGTAGTTTTGAATGTTATATGTTAATTAACGATTAAATTAATTAATTTGTTACTATAATGTTTAATTTCAGTTTTTTACTTCATTAAAGCCAAAACTAGAAATCAAATACCTAGTTATTTTTTTACATAATTTGTATTAATAGGAACACACTACTTTTTCCTATGTTTAGTTTTAATTGGGTGCTGGGTGGACTTTTAGACTGTCCTAGCTTCTTATTATCCGAGCTCCTGCACTCACCGCGCGATTATTCAAATAAAGGTTGACAGTTGCCTTAAATTCATGCATTTTATAGTCCAACAAAAAATCGAAACCGTTTAGCGAATTCCACGTTTTGGATGTTTGATAAATAAATTCGCCTCACCGTAAACCTATTTGCATTTTACGGTCTTCTTATTACGATCCTGGCGTACCGAATGGTGATATTTTCTCCTTTAGTTCTGCAGAATATTTATCATGCAACAATCTGTAGAATTCGATCATTCAGCATCTATTGACGAATGAAATCTTTCGTGAAGCTGCCACGTTACAACTGCGGCAATGTGCTTTAATTGTTGCTAATTTGAACACCAAACAGACGACCACAACCTAAAATTACATGGTATTTTATCACATGATCTTTCGGTCTTAGAGAAAGATTTTTATCGTTCTAAGTTTACAAATTCTCATGCCAAACCTTATAAAAAGTCTTGGATATATAACAAAGCGATTGCAAATACCAGCTGTATCCACATTACAAATGAAGTACATGAGTTACATGTTTTATTATTAGAGTTTAAAATGCCGTCGACTACTTTTTGTTTTAAACAGAGCAACAATTCAAAAATGAAGCACATACAAAAACGAAATTGTACACAATTTAAAAGTACATATATGAGCACATAAATAGTGTTGGCTACCACAAAACCTTAAAAGTAAGAATAGTTAACGATATATTGGCGGCCAAAAATATTATCATACAAAAAGGGGCAACGAAACGAAATTTATAGATTGTTTATCTTCTATATATAAAAACAATCGCCGTGCGTTTGTCTCGCTAAAACTGGAGAACGGCTCGACCGATTTGGATGATTCTTTTTTTGCATTGTTCGTCTCAATACAGTGGTGGTTTACGAAAAATAAAATAAAAAGATTTTTTATATGAATTTAGTGTGTACACTCTGCATGTGACAGGTGGTGGATTTGATAAACCTTCGGCTCTTGGGGCGGGAGGAACTGGATTTGAATCCCACAAGAGAATGCGTGCAAAGTAGTATTTTATTTTCTATCCAATCTATTTATCTACAGTGAAACCTCTGAATAATGGACACTTAAGGGACTGAGGAAACTGTCCAATTTATAGAGGTGTCCAATATATGGAAAAATTAGTCTTTTGCTTTGACAAATACAACCTACATAATATGTATTATTATGACATATTATGTTTCTAAATGTTGCTGTTATTCTAGTTTTTTATTTAGTAAATTAAAGCATTCACATTAAATCTTTATACATATGTATGTATTTGAAATGTTGTGTGTTGTGTGTTTCCTACATTTCTTTAAAAAACTGTAGAATGGAAGTTTGAATGAATCTTTGCATGTACGTTATCATAAAAACTTAGCCTTACCGTCCAAATTAAGAAGAATAAGCTCTCGCTCTGTCTTATTACAAAATTAACTATCATACATATGTATAGAGTTTTTAAATTCGAGCTGACAAATTCAAAATCCGCTGCAAAAAATCAGTGATCTACAACGTAAGAACATACATATGTATGTCAGTATGCAATTTATTGTCGCCTACCATACAAATCACCTGGTTTTATACATTAGTAAAAAAAATGAAAAACAAACGAGTAGTGAGAAACTAAAATGAATACTACTACACGCACCTACTCAAATCTCTTAATTATTGAACTTTATATTGAATGAGCGGATAAAACACATTTAATACATTTTGCTTGTACTTTTCATAAAAACCCCACCATCCTATTTTTGTACTTTTAACTATGTACGATTGTATGAGTGCGACACGAAGTAGTGTCCAATTTACAGAGGTAAAATTCAAAAGAATATTTTAAAAATATTCAATTTAATGTCCAATACTTAGAGGTTGTGCAATATATAGAGGTTGTCCAATTTATAGAGGTATTTGAGATTTTTTTTTAAATTTGTACTGAATTTGAAGGGACTAAGCGAAAGTGTCCAAAATAGAGGAGTGTCCAAAATAGAGAGGTGTCCAATATTGGAGGTTTGTATATATTAAAATGGTGTAAAAATGTATGTGCGCGCATCAGTTGAGACCGGCTGAACCGATTTGACTAAAGCTTTTTTTGTTGTGTTCGCAATTGCAAGGAAATAGTTCTTACTAGAGAAAATTTTGGGAAACTTTTCCACCGGAAAAGTCGGAAAATTCGAAAAATGATGTTTCTGTACGGGATTTCGCGCCTATCAGATCCAGGTGGTCTTTTCAAAGAGAAAAATTGGAAAATCTGACTGGAAACTTCCGGAAAACCCCGAAAAATATTGAACTTTTTTTTCAATTAAATTTTGAATTTTTTGATGATTTTTGACGGTGTAAAGCGTGAAAAGTCGATGCAAAGATCGAAAAACCTTAGAAAATTGTGAATTAAACTGATACAAACACAAGGTTAAAAGATAAATAAGAGATGACGCTGAGGTGTGATCATTAATGCCACAAAGAAAGATCAAGCTGTTTCAGGATACGTCGATTGTACTCAACTGATGCGCTTGGCCCTGTGTACACCGTTCATCCACGACAAGATGAATGCTTCTATATTCATTGGCTTTTGTTCCATCTTGGTGGTCCTACTTCATTCGAATCGCTTCGTACTATAGATGGTGTGGTGTGCGCCGAGAGGCTTACCAACGTCTAAATTTGAAGGAAAACGACGCACATTGGGACTCAACACTCACCGATGCCACTGTATCTGCGCCAACAAATCAAATTCATACATTGTTCGCGATCATCATAACGACGTGTCATCCATCGAACGCATTGGAATTGTACAAATACAAGGACGAGATGGCTGACTACATTTTGCATCGAGTTTGCACTACAATATCGAATTATGAGCTTGAAATGAACGACAACGAAACGCAACGAAGCTTTGACCTTGATCGAAACATGTGCGTGCTTATGTGCGGCAGCTATTTGTTGAAATTGGGCATGAATTCGTTCGATACACTATATGCATTTAATCATGAATTGCAAGGAGAGCTAGTATACGATCAAGATTCTATGAGCCAAATAGTACAAACGAATGTCCCTCTTTCGAATGCATGGCAAAATAACGTGTACGACGCATTGATGAAGGTAGTTGACGAAGGAAACGGCGTAATATTTTTCATCGATGCTTCCGGTGGAACAGATAAGACCTTACTGATTTCATTGCTTGTTGCCACAATATGCTCAGGTTCTCGAATAGCGTTAGCTGTTGCATCATCGGTAATTGCAGCCACATTGCTGGACGATGGGCGGGTAGCATATTCTGCATTGAAGTTGCCGATGACTATTCACAGGCCAGTTTGCTCAATTGCCAAGAACTTGGCGATAGCCAAGGTATTGCAAGAATGAAAATTATCATCTGCGACGAGTGCATAATGGCACATAAACGATCATTGGAATCGTTCAATTGACCGACGGAGGATTTACGAAGTGACTCAAGACGTTTTGGTAGATTGATGATTCTGCCGGCCGGTGATTTTCATCAAACACTACCTGTCATTTCAAGATCAACAGCTGCAGATGAACACAATGCCTGTCTGAAATCGTGGAATTTGTGGCGCTATGTGAAGAAGTTCCCGTTGACCACGATCATGAGAGCCACGTTACAGAATGACTCATCAATCGTTTATCTCGAATTTTTGAGGAGAGGATGTTCTAATTCCGAAAAGTTCTCTGATTCCAACTGAAATTCCGTTCGACTTCAAGCACATTCAGTTCCCCATTCACTTGGCGTTTTCGCTAAGACGATTAACAAATCGGAAGGTCAATCATTGGAAGTGCATGTAATAAATCTGGAGTTTCCGTTTTTTTCTCATAGTCAGCTGTACGTCGCGTGTTTGAGAGTTTGCAAACCATCATCGTTGTTCATTTACGCGCCGTAGAACAAAACGAAAAATATTTTGTAACGTAGGCCTTGCGGTTGCGCCGTGGTGTAAGTGCACATGTTGGTTGCGAGTGGCTCAGGACTAAGGGCGTTCGACACCACATAAACGAGTAACCAGTCTACTGTTCCAAAAAAATACAAACTCATGTGCCGAAAACAAAACTAAAACCCCCAAAAAATACAATAAAATTGCTTTAAATCCCCGTGCCCATGTTGATTTTTCAACACCCTCGATCTTCCCTTAAATGGTTGTTTATCTCATATTTGTGATTTTAATAACACCAAAAAAAACAAGAAAACAGGAATTACACTGACCGCAAGAAAATGTTTACAAAAAAAATAATTACTTGCAAATCATTAACTTTATGTCGCATAGTATGGAAAACAAGATCAGTTTAAACTTGAACCTGCGAGGAACGTAGTCTTCTATTACCTAGGCCAGTTCCTTTGTAAATAATATGTTTAATTCAACAAAATGCTAAGCAAATTTATTCTAATGTAACTTATAACAATCATAAATTAACAATGTCCACCTTCCGTTTTGTTCCGTTACTTAGGGCACGCTTAATTCCTTCCGTATTATCAATGCGGTTAGTACCGGTACAAATGTTTCACCACGCTTTAGTTGTTATGAGGCCCGGCGATTAAAATAACGAACTTGCCGGGATAATTTTCTTTTGTTCGAAGACAACGCAGCAATAGGTATAATGAGCCACAATTGCAGATATGCTCAATACCAACGCTCGCTGTTGTATCAACTGTTATAATCCCGTTGATTCGACGCGCTTGTAACCCCGTGTTTTATGTTTATTACCTTTTCTTTTCGCAGCTAAGAAATTCGTAACCACAAAGTGAATGGGCTCCAGTTCTTTATATATTAATAATCCCATGAGTATTTTATAGTTTCTGGGGTTTCTTTTTTTGTGTTTTATACGTTTTATTAAATAACACTATATTCACTTATTGTTTCCATTATACATTGCTGATTGTGAGGTTTATAAACCACCGACTATGGATTTCTTTCGATCAAAACATGTACCGTTTTCTTAATGTTTATAAACTTTTTATTGTATAATTTATTTATTTTTTGTGTTTTTACAACGAGATGAACAATAGATTTTACTAATTATTTTTATTGTTATATTTATGTCAATTTATATAAAGCAAACTATTATCACTAATTTTAATATTTTTTCTATTTGGAAAACTCCCCACAAATTCAATCTCAAAATTTTATTTTGTTTCTGTTTGATCAAGATTAAAACGATTGATTTGCAAGGAATTATCTTGTATTCCGCTTAAATTTTTTTTCACAACCGACGCTCAAACTAGAGCCCTGCACGGATACGTTTTTTCGTATCCGCATCCGCCGAAAAAAATATAAATTTATCCGTATCCGCACTCGCGAAAAATTTAAAATCCGCATCCGCACTCATCCGCATCCGCAAAATCCTTTTGTATGAATTTGCTTTACGTTAAGTCCCAACCAGAGAACAAACAAGAGTTTAAGTTGTATACTTTTGAACAATTTGCATGATCGGTACGACCACTAGTATTTTAAGAATTTAGGAAACGATTGTATAAATATTAAGGACAAAGCCGTAACTACTATGGCTGTAAAACTGAAAATTTGAAAGTGGACGAACATATATAAATAACATATGACACGTTAAAAACACCCAGTCGCAACTTTTTTACTGGTCACCACCAGGAATCGAACCCGGGACCCCCGAATAACAGAGCAAGCTCTCTACTTACTAAGCTAACTAGGGCGACTAAGCTAACGAGGGCGACAAATAAATAATTTTGATGAATACAAATAAATAATTTTGATGAGAAGTCTATACAATTTTGGGGGGATGGTGCGTAGAAGGGAGAGAAAATGTGATAACCTCTTCACCATACACGTCAAGCAACCATACTTTACCTTAGTACAAATTAGGGTGGCCGCATGGAAACAGCACATAAGTAATTGGTAAAATAGAAGGAGAAAACGAGATCATCCCGCCCCTGGTATGCCAGTATGCAAATATGTATCATCCAGCACCACTCTGCCCCTCCCAACGGCCTTGGGATCTGGCTAGGATTTAATGAACTTATCAATCATTAATCTGAGATCAACATGATATTGTAACCTCATTTAAGGCGGCCAAATCCTAAAAAGGATGCCAGATACACTTTTTACGCTATTTGCCGTAGGCACTTGGCGAAACACACTTATACTTAATTAAACACATTTTTATTAATCACTTGTTTTTTGTTTCACAGAATATTTTGAATATTTTTCAAAAAGTTTAAAAAATCACTCGATCGATTTCGACGTGTTAGGTCATCATCAGGACTATCTACATCACGAGTAGATACTCCTGATGATGACCTAACAAGTCGAAATCGATCGAGTGATTTTTTAAACTTTTTGAAAAATATTCAAAATATTCTGCGAAACAAAAAACAAGTGATTAATAAAAATGTGTTTATTAAGATTAAGGATGCCAGATAAATAAATAACAAAACATAGAATTTTGATGGTTGGTACATTAACTGAAATAGTATTGATCGAAATAGAAAAATTTTGCAATTGCAAGGTAAAAGAAAAACACAATTTAGAATTGTTATGAGTGCGAATGTGTTTACAATAAGTTTATCCGCAACCGTGCGGATAATCCGCATCGTGCGGATAATCCGCAAAATGCGGATGTTATTTCTAAATTCGCATCCGCACTCATCGGCCACGAATTAATGCGGATACATCCGCTTTTATCCGTGGATAGCGGATAATTGCGGATACTCGCGGATATTACTATCCGATGCAGGACTTGCTACCGTCCAACCTAAGTGATACCACGTTTATATAATATTCGGGTATGTTCAACGGCTGGGGGGTTATTTTTACAACTTATTTGAAGATGGGCGGACTCAACCTAAATCTCAACCAAAACCTCAGCGTTCTCATATTAAGAACTTATACCACCCACATGATCAATCTCCATCTCCATCACTCACCAAAAAAGTCACTTCATTTTAAAAAGATTTATAATTCAAGAAAATAAATTGGTAATATATTGGGTTTTCATAAGAAATTTAAAAAAAAGAAAATATATATTTATAATAAAAAAATTGTTTTAAAAAAACTCACCAAACCACATTTGAAGAGTACTCAACGCTTGTGCTTTGTCCTCCAACAGAAGTGTATCCTAAAAACTGAGTTATATAATTTTTTTTTTGTTACTTATGAACCCGTTTCATATATGTACATCAAATTTTAACATAATTAATTCACTAGATAATTTAAATTTAATTTGATTTTTTTTTGTTTATCACCTAAAGAGGATATTCACATGTTTTTACACTTGACAAAAACTATCGTATTTATCTAATTGAATCTTAAATTGTATGAACTAATAATAATAATAATTTGTGTGTAGTTTTAATTTAATTAACAATAATAATAATTATGGCCAAAAAATAACAATTTGTACCATGCGAAATAAATTCTATTAAAATATGCAATTGATTTTAATTAATTCGTAATAATAAATTAAACTATATACTTAAGTTTAACCAAAATTTTAGTTTATAAAAAACATTATTAAGTATATGTAACGTTACGCTTATCGGGGTTTTTCCTGTGGGTTGGCGATCGCGGGCGGCCATTAAATGCTGTAGCATGTAGCAATCGTATTCCAATTTAGTATGTTTCGAATTGATACAGTCTCTTCTTGCACCCGTTTAATATCAATTACACCGCAAAAGAAAATATACCATAAGTATAAAGTTTTATGCACTGCATACAATTCTAAGCTCACAAAAAAATGGAAACATTACCTCTTTTGCTTTGTATAAATCGCTTTATCGCAATATAGTGCGATCATCAGAAATGTACTTAAGTACTTAATTATAAGTACATTTCTTAAACATAACACTACTCAGAATTATAATTACTGCACTTTTTATTTTTCTTAATTAATGCCATGCGTATGCTTTGGCCGCTCACTTTTTAATGATGCGAAGTGGAATTTGCTTATCAAAATAAACCTTAGTAGAATTATATACAACATTCCCCTACTTGTACTCGTATATACTTTTTTACAAATACCCCTCTACTTCTATTTGGTAACTGAATATAAAATATATAGGTATAGGTTCCAATCAAATGATATGATCATCTCGTACGATTTGATATTTACCATGAATTTCCCGTTAACGGAGGTGTGTTTTAAAAATTATTTAATTTAAATGCCTTGTCACCAAAACAAAATCCGTTTCAAACGTAGATGATAAACGAGATTTAAAAAACAAAAATTTTTGTATAGGTCATTGACCGAAGAGAACAACAATAATAATTTGTATTGCTTTGTTTTTAAATTTTTTATCGTTACGCTTACGCCTATCGTTTGAGTCATCGTTTAAAACAAATTTAATGATTAATTGCATATGGATAAATGCAGCCGTAACAGGCTCTACCTCAAACTACACCAACCGTGCGCTGTATATACCTCGATCGACTCCCCACTTGCTTTCAATTTCTTTTCTTTTCTCTTGTTTTCATTTATTTTATATATAGACAACCACAATAATTATGTTTTTTTCGTTTTGCTTTCCCCTATCCCATCTGTATTCATAATTATCATTTCATTATATGGTTCGAATCCGTGGAAAGTTAAAGTTTCAATATTTGTACGCTTTACGTCTACAAAGCGATTAAAGGAGTTGATCAGAGGAATGATGTATACCCGAAATTCGTAAGCCAACCGTTACAATTTTTTACCACAATGCATTGTACTGATATGCATCTGTATTCGATTTAATTCCACTCGAATAAAATACATTGAATTCTTTTGAATTCATGTTCACACAACTCAATCGTCAATTGAGAATTGAGTTAGGTTGTTTGATTTTTGTCTCTCAACAAAATCAATTTTCGTTAAGGACAAAAGTATTTGATCGGAACGAAGTAATTTGGGCGGCACGAGGTTCGCCGGGTCAGCTAGTATACAATATTTTATTAGAGTGCTAAAATTGGTCGCAAAATTTGGGGGTGCTATCAAAAATAAATTACACATGTCACCCATTTCATAATATGTTATGCCATACAGATATCATACGTACACAAAAAATTGATCGTATAATATTTAATATTTCAAATTTCTTCAAATATAAATTATTATCTGACATTATGTCGTAAAATATAAATATATTATGGATGATGTTACATACAAATTGAACAATTGAAAACTATTAATAATTTAGTGCTCACATAAAATCGATTAACACGATTTTTAAAAGGTTTTATCACCAAACATAAAAAGGAAAAATAAATATGTACATATGGCGTGCGTGAGTGTGTTTAACAGACCTTCCTCATCGGCATGTGGAATTTTCAATTACGACAATCTCCTCAGTTATTATCAAACGTCCAGGTTTTAAATTACTGAACAATTTTTTGAATTTGCTATAGATTAACTATCATCTACATAATTTCGCTAATTGAAATAGTTATATAGTAGTCGTACTAATCTTCAATATTATACAATGCGCAGGGGAGACGCTTGAAATCCCGGGAATTAATGTCCCGGAAATAAAAATACCGAAAATAGAAATCGTTGACGTTGATTTTAGATAGAACGATTTTTTACCTGATTGGGGTGAAACTCAGTTTGTTTGCTCAATGAAAATGGGACTGCGATATGAATTCAAAATGCGCATCCAATCCGATTCAAATTTTGCATGGGGATTTTATACAAAAATGACCAGGTTTTCGTAATATTTTTGAAAGGTTCAGCCCAGCCAACTGGGTCTGCATGCATTGTTTTGTGATGTCCTGTCTTTTTACATCCTATTTTGAAATGTGCCATGAACGCCTCCGAATTTCCAAATAACTTCAGAAAGCAATTCATATTCGATGTAAGCCCATTATCGCCACAATTCCAATCACCCATATTTAATGATTTTAATAATCTATGTTTATTAATTTAATCAATTAAACAAACAGAACTAACCGCTTATATTTAAAAATTGCATTGCCGACCTGAATTATCTTTGAGTATCAAATATTGTACTTGTAAAATTGTAAATATATGCTGTCGGGTTCTCACGAACATCCGTCTCTCTCAGGTCAAATTATGTTGAGTTAGATTTTAGAGTGGTTATAGCATCAGATGACGTGACCGCTAGATGCTAATTAAAATAGTTATATACTAGTCGTACTATGATACATATGATGAAATTTAGAACATATTCTCTTCCAAGATGAGATAGTTTTATTATAATTAACTTAGCTAACTTATTCCATTTTCATTATTTATCAAAAATAAATAGATAAAACATAAATAGATTATTAAAATAAGTAGATATGTACTTCGGAGGCGAAGTCCGATATTCATACCTCCTCGCGGTGCTCTCTGGGTAACTCTAAATGAATCCGGCGGTGTAGTGGAGACGAGCAGCTAAATCATGTTTATAGTCATGGACACTACATGGCAGGGCGAATTATTGGCGCCTCAAAACCAATACCAAATCAGCGTCTGTTCTCCAGGTGCGGTGCGGCTGAAGCGAGCGTCTTTCTTGTATCAAGCGGCTCGCTATATAAATGTGTTCAAGGTAGAACTGGATGCCTTAAGATTCTCACCAGTACGTGACCCACACACGTAAGAAGCGGGCTGAGCAGCAGGCCAACAACCTGCCCTCATAAACCCTCTCGTTATGAACCCTAATCAAAAGCCTCGGATAACCATATCGGATTCATCACAAAATCGACCACGGAAATTGTACACGGACAATGCTTTAAAAATGAGAACATGGAACGTGCTTAGCCTCTTAAGTCCTGGAGATCCCCATGACCTTTCGAACCAAGCAAAAAGTTACACATTAGACGTACTTGCACTACAAGAGCTCAGATGGTCTGGGAGTGGGATCCATGACGCCACCAATGGTTACGCGTGAAGCATCATATCATCGATTTCCGCCCTATCAACATGCGGATATGCACGATCAGACTTCGCATTAAGAAATTTAACATCACGATGGTTAATGTACATGCACCCACCGAAAATAAATCTGATGACATCAAAGATCTTTTCTTTGTCGAGCTGTGGCACAATTCTGGTAATTCCCTGGGAATAGGGAATTGGGGAAAGATTTTATATGTAATTTCTATTTTAAATTTTTTTTTCTGGCATACTGAGGTAAAAATCTAGTAGTAATTTTTTTTGAAAACATAATAAAATTGGGAATAATTTTCCCTGCCAATTTAGATATGGAAAAATTATTCCCAATTTATAAATATTTGCATCAAAAATTTCTTCTTAGTAGGCCGGAAAAAAAATATTTGAACTGAAATTACATATAAAATCTTTCCCCAATTCCCTATTCCCGGGGAATTACCAGAATAGTGCCACTGGAGGAAGTTATCAATAACATACCACACCCCAACATTAAAACCATCGTGACTTTAATGCAAAAATGGGCAGAAGAGCAGAAAATACATCGCACATCGGTTTTAACAGCGTGTACCTAACTAGTAAAAACAACGGCCAACGCGTCACCGACCTGGCAATAATGTACAACTTAGTTGTATCGAGTACGTTTTTTCCACATAAGAGAATTCACAAAGTAACGTGGAGATCGAATGAAGGAAGAATGGAAGACCAAATCGATCACGTCATGGTGTCTAAGAGGCACTCTAGAAGCTTATCTGACGTCAGATCTTACAGAGGTGCAGATATGGACAGCGACCATGTGCTTGTCATATTTAAATATAAGTGCAAACTGTCATCTACGTTCAATAGACAAGCACAAAAAACCGTTCGATGGAATGTCGATGCTCTAAAAAACCAAGCGTCAGTGCAGAGTTACCAATCAGCTATCACTAACTATTTAGAGCGGCCCAGCAACAACGGAGAAGCTCCCTCTAACATCCAGAAGCAGTAGCATGCTATACAGTGAGCTATAATCACCGCGGCGCAAAACACTATCGGAAGAAGACCTCCGAGATCCCACAATGAGTGGTTCGATGATCAATGCCGCCTGGTCGTCGAAAATAAACGAAAGCTTCGTGAAAAATGGTTGGCTCACAACACTAGAAGCACCCAAGCCCAATATCCACGCGCTAGGAAAGCCACGATTAAATTCCTCCGACAAAAGAAACGTGAACATATGAAATCATGCATTGAAAACATCAGCTTCCAAGCGGAAATAGGAAACTCAAGGGACTGTTTTGCCAATGCCAGGAATCTCACTAAAGACTTCCACCCAAGAAGTACAGCCATCAAAGACGGGAATGGAGAGTTGAGAATAAACGTGGCTGATGTCCTCTCAGTATTGTTACTGGATCCTGGGCGGCACCACGTGTCTTATTCTGGGTAGCTTCAGTGAATACAGGGGGATTCACATAGTCGCCGTTTTCAAATGAATCCAACAAATTTTACACGTCATCATGAATTACCAAAATTTTCGAATTTCTCACATTTCTCACACCCCGCATCATAATTACAAACAAAGAAATTATTCCATTATGTAACGATTTATTTAAAAATAAACGAAGTTAAATTCACATTTATAATCAACCATTATAATCTACACCGTAAACCTAATTGTTTAGGAAGCATTGGTATGATTGACTTTATGTATTTATAGGCTCTCTGAATTAAAAAAGGCTGACTGAAAAATGGTGTTTTTGCGAACTTAAAACCAGCGTTTTTATTTCATTTTAAAATTGACTTAAAATCTGTAATAAAAATGAAATAAAAAAGCTGACGTTATTAATGCATATCATAGGTCACTTTGAAAATGATTTAAGAAGTGTGTTTATAAAAAATATAAAATTTGAATTTTTAAGTCATTTTGAAAATGAAATAATATGTGTATTTAAGATCGAAATAAAACGTTAAAATGTATAACAGTAAAAGCCCGATTATCTGGCATCCAGTTAACCGGAACATTCAGTTAACCGGAATTTTAATTTTTAGGAATATTTTTGCATTTTGAAATTTGCAATTGTTTTTTGCACATTTTCATTAATGAAAGCATTAGTTGAAATTTTTTAATTTTCATTTTACATCAAAAGCCCGATTATCTGGCATCCAATTAATCGGAACACTCAGTTAACCGGAATTTTAATTTTTAGGATTTTGCGTTTGCTTTTTTCTCTTTCGTTTCTCTTTCATATGCATTTTTTAATTCATTTGAAATTTGCAATTGTTCCTTGCACATTTTCATTAATGAAAGCATTAGTTGCAAATTTTGAATGGCTTTAATTTTCATATTACAGTAAAAGCCCGATTATACGGCATCCAATTAACCGGAACACTCAGTTAACCTGAATTTTAATTTTTAGGATTTTTTTTTGCTTTTTCCTCTTTCATATGCATTTTTAATTCACTTTGAAATTTGTAATTGTTCCTTGCACATTTTCATTAATGAAAGCATTAGTTGAAAATTTTGAATGGCTTTAATTTTTATATTACAGTAAAAGCCCGATTATCCGGCATCCAATTACCCGGAACAGTCAGCTAACTGGAACACTCAGTTAAACGGAATTTTAATTTTACGATTTTTTTTTGCTTTTTTCTCTTTCATATGCATTTTTTAATTCATTTTGAAATTTGCATTTTTTTGCACCTTTTCATTAATGAAAGCATTAGTTAAAAATTTTGAATGGCTTTAATTTTCATATTACAGTAAAAGCCCGATTATCCTGCATCCAATTGCCGGAACACTCAGTTAACCGGAATTTTAACTTTTAGAATTTTCTTTTACTTCTTTCTTTTTCACAAGGGATATTATTTTTTTATTATTCTGGGATTCATAGAAAATATACAATACTTTCCTTTAATTTTTTTCAGTTTTATGCATTATTTTATTTGAATTGAATGTCTAAAGTCGTACCTCAACTAGGGTTAGGGAAATAGTGAATATATCTATTATTAAATATTGAGTACTCGTATGAGTGTACTCGTATACATAATATGTGAATGAACTGAATAATAAAAAAAATAATTTCCCTTCTGAAAAAGAAAAAAGCAAAAAACTATTCCAAAAAGTTAAAATTCCGGTTAACTTAGTGTTCCGGTTAATTGGATGCCGGATAATTGAGATTTTACTGTAATATGAAAATTAAAGCCATTCCAAATTTGCAACTAATGCTTTCATCAATGAAAATGTTCAAGAAAATATTTCAAGTTTCAAAATAAATTAACAAATGCATATGAAAGACAAAAGAAACAGAAAAAAGCAAAAAAAAAAAATTGTAAAAATTAAATTTCCGGTTAACCGAGTGTTCCGTTTAATTGGATGCCAGATAATCGGGCTTTTACTGTAAAATGAAAATTAAAAATTTTCAACTAATGCATTCGTAGGTGAAAATGTACAAAAAACAATTGCAAATTTCAAAATGAATTAAAAAATGCATATTTTAATTCATAATTACTTCACAAATAATAATTCACAAATGAAATTTATGAAATGCATGTTTATTATCAGCAATACAACAAAAAACTGTAACAAGAAAAACAAGAAACCATTTTCTTAAAAACGTGAAATTACGCATGTATTTTTATGCGTATTAAAAACAAATGTAAATTTTATGTTTATAATGTGAAATAAAATATGCCTTTTTTAAGTCATTTTGAAAATAAATTAAAAAATATACATATTTGTAAAATGACATAAAATATGCCTTTCTTGTGTGAAATTAAATTTTTGAAATTAAATTTGTTTTTGTAAAACACCTTTGTTAAGTCAGAAAATTTGTTAAAACTATGACTTAAAAATGGTCCCATTTTTCATATAAAAACACCATTCTTAAGTCCACCTTTTTAATTTCAGCTTTTTTTAATTCAGGGAGCCGTATTTATATACATTTATATACATTCAGCCATTTGTGTAAACACGGAAGATAAAACAAAACTGAAAAGTTACGCAATCCAAATTCTTTTGGTTGCATTGACCTATATTAACAAAAACAGGAATCTCCATCAACACGTCATCGGAGACTCCGTACACAAACAACAACAAAAAAAAGAAATTGGGATCCAAATCAGCTGATGTTAGCGGCATTAATTAATGCAGCCGTAACAGTATGGCAAACCTACTTTCAAAATCTGCTAAATCGAAATGACGAGGTGACCCCCATTAGAGCAATAGCTCCTCCAGGTGAAGAGGTCCTTGTCGAATATCACACAGTAGAGGAAGTAGACGCAGCTATTAGTAGGTTTAAAAATAGAAAGGCACTCGGTCTCGATGGAATCCCCGCAGAATTAATCATCGTCTCTATTTGGGACCAAGAAGAGCTGCCGGAGAATTGGAAGACCGCGCTCATATTTCCGTTGAACAAAAAAGGCGACCGTCTTAAATGTGCATACTATCGTGGTATTGCTCTACTTACAAAGTGTTGGCTAATGTTGTACTTGCCAGACTCATCCCCATCGCCGAAAACATTATTGGCGCCTATCAATGTGGCTTTCGTACCAACCGATCGACCACGTACTGCTCAGTGCTTTACCATGAGGATACTCTTGGAAAAATGTTGGGAGTAAAACATAACCATTCATTAACTATATATAGACTTCCGGCATGCATATGACTGTATAAACGGCGATAACCTTTGGGCCGCGCTCATATGTCTGGGGATTCCAGAGAAACTTGTTTCTCTGTGTAAATTAACAACATCTGGATCTGTATGTAGAATTGTAATTGAAGGAACTGTATCAGACTCCTTTCAAATAACATCTGGTGTTCGACACGGAGATGCACTCGCGCCTGTGCTGTTCAATTTGGCGCTTGAGTACGTAGTGAGGAAAAGCAACATTGAAACTTCGCGCTGTATATTCAATAAATCAGGCCAAATTCTTGGATATGCAGATGATATCGTGCTTCTTGGCTGAAGACCTTGCGATATCAAGGACAGTTTCATCCCGCTCAATCGCTGCGCAAGTAGACTTGGTTTGGAGGTGAACAGTACCATAATGAAATTTTTAAAAACAACAGGAACATCTACATGGCAAATCTCGAAATTGGCGACCATAACTTTGATAGCGTCGAAAACTTTAAATACTGTCGAAATTGGAGAACGAGAGCGATGGATCGAGACGGATGAAAGACCATAATGCGGGCGGCAAAATCCCTTCATGGGATGTAAATAAATGCGAGAGAGAGAGTATATATATATATATATATATATTGAGAGAGAGAGAGAGAGAGAGAGAGAGAGAGAGAGAGAGATAGAGAGAGAGAGAGAGAGAGAGAGAGAGAGAGAGAGAGAGAGAGATGTGACAATCTCCATCGAAACTTAAACATGGAATACGTCAGTAATGAAATACAAAAATTTCCAAGGAGTCATGTACTGCGATTGCAGCAGCATGACAACGAGAACCTGTGGATCCTACTGGATCGCACTAATGCACCGAAGCGCCTAAAGAGAACAAACCGTTTAGAATTAGTTCAACCCACAATAATAGATTACTAAACTAATAAAACAATAAGTAGATAATCAATGAGGTTAACTAACAGAAATATAGATTTAAAAAAAAATACCACTTTTAATTTTAAATTTAACTCTAAACACATATTATTTGCAAGTACTTAATTTAGGTATGAAGCTTAAAAATGGCATAGTCAGAAAACTTATTAACCCGCAGGTGTTTGAAGTTAACAAATGCTTGTCATTTAAATTTGGGGGGGGGGGGGGGGTAACATTTTGACATCCTCAATTTTTTTTAAATTTTAATGGAGTCAAGTAGGTTTTCAATAGAAAGGGGTTCTCTTATGGATCTTAAACATATTTATTTAATGTTAAACAGTTTTTAAGATTTCCTTAAAAATACACAAAAATGCCGATTCCCCTGCCGTCCAAAACCATTAAACCAATAATATTCCAAATAAAAGAGTAGTTAGAGGTACAGGTGTAGCTTACATACAGCAAGACTATTTATGGTGTTTCCAGAATATAAAGTTTTAGTGAAATTTATTATAAAAGGATATATGTACATACATCAAAATCTTTCATTTTAATTGTAATTTTAATTTCGCATAACATATGTAGAAATATCGTTTCTTATGTGGCAAATACCGGACAAGTGGTGCAGTAGTTATAGCTTCGGCACTTGGACCGGGAGGTACTGGGTTCGAATCCCATCGGAGGCTAGCTGCAAATCGAATTTTCATCATCGATTACAATCGGTGATGTTAATAAACACAACTAAGACCCTCTGATGGACTGCAGAATTCAACGCCGACCCACCGTCTATGGTAATGTACAGGTTGACATGAAGCTTGCAATGTGCAGGTGGTATACTGTAGTTGTGTGAGTAGGTGAATAGGTGAATGGGATAAATGATGTGGCGTGAATGCGTGGTATCACAATGGGCCAAAAATGGCCTAAGTGTCAAACCACTGAAAAATATGTGGCAAATCTATAGATAAAGCAAAGTACGTCGGAACGCTCGGGACCAGAGGCTTCCCGGATAATCAGAAATCCCGGTTGATTGAATGTTTCAGTATTATAAAGAAAAAACTAACAATATAACATACATAATAATAATTAATAATAATAATAATTTGGTTGTGCGATAAAACAACTCTTTTGCTTTCCTGTGTACTCCATGGTGACATGCAACATTTGAAAAAATCTCACGAAAAAAATCCCTATTAATCAATTGATTAACCGGGATTTTTTTCGCGAAATTTTTTCAAGTATTGCATTCCGGGTAAACAAGTGACTCATAAAAAGAGATCGATCGCAAAAATAAATCACGGATAATAGAGGTTGACGGATAATAGGATCCCGGATAATCGAGTTTCGACTGTATCAATTTCCGCTCTCAAATATGTATTCAAAAATAAATACAAAAAATGTTTCCTTCCAAAAGAAAAAACTAACGTTGATTAACTAACGAATAAACGTTGATTGCGGATAGGTGCGCGTTGAAAATGATATCGTAGAAAAAATTTCATCAAGTGCTTTCTGGTATCATACTATCGGAGTTGAGTTTAAATGCACAATCTTAATTACATTAATAGTTTTTTAA
>OW052223.1:244275-303169 GCA_932526605.1 Nephrotoma flavescens | reverse complement strand
GAAAACTCGTTGTCCGGCAGCGATTCCGGCTTTTATTTCTGCCTGCATATCATTCAGCGATGTTATAACTGACCCGAGATATTTAAAGTTTTCGACGCTATCAAAATTGTATTGACTATTTGTCTTTTAAGGTAAAGTCGCTGACTTTCGAATTATTTGTTCGTCACAATTTGAAAGCCTAACCCTGAATAATATACACTACAATATAATATATGTTTGTTATTTATATCGCTTAATTACAAAATAATTAGTTTTCTTATGCCAATCAACACAATTAGACAACGTATTGTGTTGCCAAAAATAATTCTTTTCTAAAGCAAAAATGATAAAAATCATGAAATTCTATTTCATTTTGACATAAAAACGAAATATGAATAAAAAAAAACCCAGTTAGTTAAGTAGCAAGTGGTAAAGAAGAGCCTTTTTTGTGTTATTATAAACTTAAAATTTGCTTAAACATTACATTCCTAATTCAGAATTATCTAAGTAATGTGGGAAGAGTTGGTAATCTTCATAAAAAATTTGGTAGCCATAGAAAATTTTATTGATTAATTGGAGTGAACAACTATAGTATTAAGATCTTTCAGTATCCTCCGTACACTCGTTTCATTTAACAAAGCCAAAGATAAGAAAAATTAGTCAGTGGATAACTTAATATGTTTCTTTTCAGCTAAAATTACGTTAATAAGAAATAGATGTATTAATTTGTAAATTCTTTACGAATATAAAACTACATACACGAAAAAAGAGGATAATTTTAAATTCATGTATGGATTGTATGGATCGATTGGAGGAATGAAACTTTAGTTCGTATTAACACCGCTTTCTCGAGTTATAAAATATCGTTTTATTGCTCGAAGCAAACGTAAACTAAATAATTTTTGGAAAGTTTATTCTTGATCAATGGAAACAGACTATTCAATTTTAGTGTTTCCTACATCCTTCAGTATGGTTTTAAACTGAATTACATCATTGTCTGTTTGTTTCCAAATTTATGAATCATAGGTGGTATGGATGTGCCGCATTTAATTGTTACAAATTAGTTTGAGAAAAGCTCTTTTTCAAACTTTTTTACAATGCTTGATTACATCATAGAATAGAGCATAAAAACATACTAAATTTTGTGCTTCAAGATCTAGATATTTTTACACAGCGTGTTTTTAAATTCAGTAAAAATATTTTAGAGGATGAATAGTCAAAGCACACCTTGAAGATTCGGTTTTGTACACTTACGTAGCAATTTTTATTAATACATTCCGAAAAAATTAAGTTTCGATAGTTTTTCACTCATACACATAATTTGAAATTAGTAAGCAATTTGAAAATTTTGCTTGTTCCTCATTCTATAATACCAACAAATATTTCTTGAAAATATCTGATGAAAATATTAATGAAACTAGTAGGTTTTCTGATCAGAAAAACAGTAATAAATAAAGTAATGCAGTAATAAATATTTCCTTTATTTTTTTAATGTTTTTTTTTTCTTAATTTCAATTATTAACTTAATTAATTACAAATAATTATATATACATATTATAAATTTGTCAATTCCTTGAATACATATGGTTTTTACCAAAAGATAAATCAAGCCAAATATTAGCTTATGCGGACGGCATATGCTTAATTGATCGTAACATTGCTTAAGAGACACGAAGTTCTTCTCTCGTTCTAAACAATAGCTCAATAAAATGACCTTTGCATCGATGAAGAGAAAAGCAACCACCAATAATACAATTAACAACCAAAATTACAATTAACATCAAATTTATCAGAATATACTTACAAATTACTGATATTGAAGTAAGAAAAAGAAAGCAAACGTCACAGTTACTCGCTAAAAACTTTAACACCGGCGGTCCTAATTGTGGTAGCTTAATAAAATTAACATAAAAACATAAGTTTTGGAGCAAATTGTGGTTGGACTAATATCCTACATTTAGTAAAGTTACGAAAAAGTGTAGTAATATGGATATCACCTTACTATACACCTATCACCTTAGTGATCACCTTACCTATCACCTTAGTGTAGTCGATATGGATATCACCTTACTATACAGCTTCGACGCTACTGTAGGTAAAAAAGTCATTGCTAAATATTCGTATTCATTTACTAAAATTGTATCACTCATATGCTCGTATGAGTATTCCCTACTTACGCTTTGACTTTACTT
Source organism: Nephrotoma flavescens (assembly GCA_932526605.1). Lineage (NCBI taxonomy): Eukaryota > Metazoa > Arthropoda > Insecta > Diptera > Tipulidae > Nephrotoma > Nephrotoma flavescens. Next base: position 300,998 of record OW052223.1, on the reverse strand, counting down.
ACTAAAGAAAATATTTTTAGATGGATTTTTTTTTTGCTTGCCTTGATATATAAATAAAAATCTAATTAAACGCAAAACAAACCTAAAAATAAAATTAAATGAAAACCTTAGAACTCTCACGTTTATCGTCGTCACTTTCATTATTTCTTGTTAATTTAGAATGTTATAAAGAATGGGGAAGTGTTATTTTATAGATAACTAATACTGGGTGTTTATTTATTTGAAAAATGAAAAAATGACTTTTTTCAAAATAGAAACTAGTAAATTATTAATACTTTATTTGGAATTAGATTAAGAATATAATTAATTAGTTTTTATTTATTTATTCAATCATTCATTCATTTAGTGATTGATTTTGATTTGATTTATTTATCTTTTAAAGTTATGCTACATCCCATAGAGAGATTTGGCCTCCTCATATTTAAAGTTTCATAATCGGTATTTATTCGAATTAATGTGTGATTGATCCATTGAATCCAAGGCCAGGTTCCCGAGCTTCTGAAAGGAGCACACCTACTGAATGAGGCGTACTACTGGCATGTCGGTAGCGGGGTGCATGATCTCGTTTTCCCTTTCATTTTTTACAATTACAATTTTTATTCTCTTTCTATGCGGGCACCAAATTTGTACTAACGCAAACTACGGTTGATTGACGTTCACGGTGTTATTGTCAATATCTCTGTCACGCGTCGTCGTATTCAAAGTTGTCACATTAAGCATTGAGCACCTACATATTTTATTAAAGCAATAATACTTAAAATATAAAATTACGCTTATTTTCGAAAGTTTAGAAATAAAACTCTCATCATCCTAAAATTTTGACATCCAACAGTAGGAAACAGGAAAAGCAACATTAAGAGTATATGTATACTTACAGATATCTCAACATATATCTTAACTTAATATTTGTAGGTTTCATTATGTATCGACATAATTATGTTTTAGTCATTTTAAAAATATATGTAAATATACTCGTACATAATATTCTCATAAAGAATTGTTTTATTTAGATAATTTTAAGTAGATATGGTCTATGGTGATGAGGTTAATTTTCTGGCAAAATTTATTTGTTTACGTTTACGTTGGATCTGTTAAGTGGATAAAGCTTAATCACGTTAAGGAAATTGACAATATATAAAATATTGAAGTGTTATAATGGCAAAAAAGTAAAATTGCGTTTTTAAAAAACTCTCGCAATAGACGATTAACTATTGCAAAATGGAAATAACATAATTTGGAATTAATAACGATCTCGGATACGAAAAAAGGACAACGACTTAATATTTGAAACATGAAATATATTCACTGAACTACCCGGAGCGCCTCCACCAACTTTTCGACCAGGCGTCTCAGGACAAGCTAAGTCAAATTACACTACAACAAACAAGACTTATTGCCCATAATATCGTATAGATCACAGGCGGCACGGATTTCTCGATGCCAGAGCAATATCTTCGATAGGCACGAGTCCGGCATTAGTCGTTTGATCAGTTTTCGTATTCGCCCATTCGTAACCGATTTTAGACGCATAAACAACCGGATTTTACACACGTCACTTCATCTAATTTACGAACGTACATGTATCAATTAGGGTGAAAACAGAATAAAGACACATTTTATCATCGGCCAAGAGATTCCATCGGCCAAGACTCCCTACACCTTGCATCAAACAACAACGGGATGCGCATCATCGAGCTAACTATTATAAAATCTGGTGGTTACCAAATCAAGCGATAGAGTTACCGTCAATCAAATTGACCACATCTTCATGTCCAAAAGGCACTTTCCTAGCATAAAAGTTATAAGGACTAAACGTGAACCAATATCGATTATGTCCACTTTCTGCGAAAATACCACATTTGCAAAATATTGTGTCCACCATGCTGGACAGCCAACCACTACCCCATTCTGAGGAAGAACACGGAAACATAATAAAATCGGCTATAAGAAATACTAACGGAAAACCTAAGTAAGATAAATTTATAAAAACCCATGGCTGAATAAGAATTATCGAATTGCCTAGCAGCAATTAAAAAAAAGGGATCGTGCCGAAAACGAAAAATCTCTCAACCAACAAGGCAGTCACTCAACGATAAGATGTTCGGGAGAAAACACTGCAACCGACTGTGTATAAGGACGAAAGGTGAATGATACAAACAATAAGTACATAAAATTGAAATTTAAAAGTCAGATACGGATCAAAGATGAAATCGATACTGCCTTCCATCCATGTAGTATAGTACTATTCGCAATGAATCTGTAAAGTTCAAAATGAACATAAACACAGTCAACAGTGCGGCAAAATTAATTGTACTCACTTTTAAACAGATATACATTATCTCCCATGTAACAACCAATATTATTGCATCAACTTGATATCAATGAAATGCCAACATCACACGCTACATCATACGATGAAGTGTGATTTCCTATCAAATATGAGAATTAAGGGACTTGGTGATAGGAAAATAGTCGTAATTTTTTCCAACCTAAAAATAAAATCCGGTTGAATTGTAAGAAATATCGTGGAATAGGATTGCTCAACACCGGCCTCAAGATTCTGGCCATTGTAGTTGGCATCTAACAAATCAAGATCTATATTCAACGAAGCGAAAACAAAATACGTGTTTAACGCAAAAAGACAAACAAGTTCAGAATTTTTAGCATACGACACGCAATACGAAAAGGTCATTGGGTTTATATACTTGAAATCGAAGGTACGCAAATGAAAGCACTAATAAAAGAGGAGATATTGAATCCGCGGCAAGCTTTGCAAACTAACGGAAGAAAATGATCGCGTTCCCTGTCTCGATGTTTTCGATTACAATATCCACGACACTATATAAGGGATTGTAAGCAGCCATATTCCCAGCTTCTGAAAGAGGCTGACACACGAGGTAAAAAATGTGACGAAAAAACGAGGCAAACGGGGATGAGAGTCTCATTTAGTGAGCATGGACGACTAAGTCACATTAGTTTTGGCGGATGGAAGCTGACAGGGAAAAAATGCCCCTATAATACCGCTGAAATCACACAACTTGCGGCGGCTACAAAACTGTAGCTCTTAGTGGCTTATTGGCACAGCACCAATGTACATTTACATTTAATATCGGACCTTGCAAACCAATTCGCCCAGAATTGGTGAATTATTTAAGATCGTTTAATAAGAAAAGAAGAAATATATTTTAAAAAAACTTTTTAAAAAACCACGCTTATATTTAAAGGCTCTAAAAAGTAAATAATAAAGGGCTTTGAAAAGTAGAAAATAAAATTTTTCTTCCTTACTCGTATCAAGGTATATTTATAACAAGTAGAAATTTAAAATTAATATGACTAAAAATATAAACGTGGGGCGCTCCTTTACGGCATTAATAATTTAAGACTACTAGACACATAAAGTTTTAGTAAAGTCTTTTAGTAACACTAATGTGACAGTCTATTCTGCGAAACAAAAACAAGTGATTAATAAAAATGTGTTTATTAAGTATAAGTGTGTTTCGCCAAGTGCCTACGGCAAATAGCGTAAAAAGTATAGTCTATTCTGATATAAGAATACATTTTTTGCTGGAGCATTTCAGTATTAACGTAAAAATGATATATTAAGTGAGAGATAGTATGTATATCCCTTTTTCAACCAAAAAAATAAAAAAAATGGCTTAATTAAAGTCCTAACCGCACAAATGTGTGAGTAAAAAATCATAGTATGTAATGGCGTTTTTGATAAAAAATTTCGCTTGATTTGAAGTACAACCAACACAATTGTATGTATAGTTATAGTGTTTTTTTTCAGAGGAAATAAGTTTGAAAGGAATGCGTAAATGTGTAAGTTGGATCAAAACACATGCAAAAATAAATTTTTGACATGGTACTTTTGCCGTACTCGCACAATTGTGTTAGTAAATCACAAAAGGGATATACATTCAGAAGGAGCGCCTCACGCTTATATTTTTAGTCATATTAATTTTAAATTTCTACTTATTATAAATATACCTTGATTCCAGTAAGGAAGAACAATTTTATTTTCTACTTTTTAAAGCCTTTTATTATCTACTTTTTAGAGCCTTTAAATATAAGCGTGGTTTTTTAAAAAGTTGTTTTTAAATATATTTTATTTTCTACTTTTTAGTCATCGAAATTTTTTAATGTCCAAAAATGTTAGAATCTTGTATTGTCATCGGAGTTAAGCCTGCATTCAAAATTTCAGCTCAATTTGACTATCGCAAGTTTTTGAAAAATTGATTACAAAATTTGACGATACAAACAGACACACAGAGTGAGCTAATATAAGCGTGGTAAAAAACACTTCAAAACATTTAAATACAACACAAATAAAATGGAAACCTTAAAAAATTGCCAGCGATTGATTTGAAAGTCAAGGCAATGTTATCGAATTCTTTTGACATAGATGGATGTGGCTTCTCTTGTAACATTATCCATCCTGTGTTATGTTCTCTTAAAGCAAAGGGCATGTTAATGATCTTTGCTGAAACCAAGCAAATATTTTTTTTAAATAATGGTAACTGTAACTCTCCTATAATCACAGATTCCAATTATACCACTCATGCCAATAAATATTTGATACCCGTAAGCTGTTTGTATTCAATTTTTTATAAGTTATTTACTTAAAAAACTGCTATTACTCATATTTTAGTACAGTATATACCTTGTATTTTGATCGTTTCAGAATTAGCAAGAAATCGATAGCGAACAGTTTATTAATTGGAAATGAAGTGGTAAGTCATAAATTACCTTATGTATTTATTTTTTTGATTATATACCAACCCTTAGATATTTATTAATCCTAGATTAGTAATCTTCGCACAAAACAAAATCCTCATCTTCGAATTGAATTACCATTTAAAAAACAATGAAACGATTCGACCACAAACAAACTTATTTTGTTAACGATTTACTTACTGGAATATGGGCAGATAATTTACATAGATTTTAGGTAATTCTTAGCTAATGAAAATTATTTTTGTTAGGTTGTGGTATGAGTAATTTCAAATGCACTTTTAGACAACTTGCGCTTGTACGAGTATTTGCTAGCGGCTAGATTATTAGTATTAACGTCAAAAATGATTATAAACCAAAAAATGGATTTCATTGTTGTCTACAAATTTGACTTGAAAAATATTAATGCAAAAATACAAAATAAAATAAATCCGCTTTGGATTTGAAAATTTAAAATATAAAAGTAAAGTAACAAGTAAAAAATCACTGGGTTGCATAAAATTGCCTTAATCTACTTTTAAAATTATCTCTAGTTAAACAAAAATCAAATAAATAGTTAATTTTATTGAAACTCTTACACATCATCTTCACTGGTTCATTATCGCCATAGTTGGTTCTGTGTCTTTCTAAGTGGAGGAAGTCAAAATCTATTCGTTGTCTTCTAGGAATCTTTATTTTAATTGATTTTAGTACATCCGGTTCGCCGATAAGGCCTAGTAGAAGATTGCCAATAAATGTACTTTTTGGCAATTCGCGTCTATTTTCTAGCGTTGCCAAGTTGTATGTCTTACACCCGGTTAATTATGGTGATTTTCGCTGTATGTTTACGTTGTATGGTAGAACATGATCATAAACCCATCCGTCTTTCCACGTCAAGTAGCGTTCTTAACTTCTTTTGAGTTTTTTCAATACTTTGGGTTTGATCTTCGTAGAACTGACACTACACATTTGCAGCATATTCCAGCTGGGATCGAACGTAAGCACAATACAGGATATTAATTGTTTCCAAATCAAAATTGTCACCCGGTCAAAGTTCGACAAAATCGAGCATGGAGTTCGATGCACAGCTCAATGTGCTTAGTAAAGCTCATGTTTTCAACGAAAGTAACCCCTAGGTCTTTAGTTTCAAGTACCACCTGAAGAAGTACACCTATCTTTATAGCCTTGTGTAACAGGGTTGGCTTTTCGGTGAAATTGAAATGGACTGGAGTTTAGCTATTGCCAAAACCAACTCGGCTTCACAGAAATACCATTATCCTTTGGTACCCCATGCAGCATGGATCTCCGGAGCTCAGTCGGGTAGAGGAAATGGTGTGGGTTTTGGGGTACTCAGATAACGACCTTGACTACCGCGTATTCATTGTTAGACAACTAGGGGTAAGTAGCATGGAATCCTGCTACCTAAAGGAAAATTTAAATTCTAGATTCAACATAACAAGTATTTTATTTTTTAATCCTTGCAATCTGTTCTGGGTTCAAAGCACTCCCAGTTTCCCGTGAATCACTTATCACGTCCTACTTTACGCAGTTGCCAGCCAAAATAGCAAATTAATGAAGTAAATTAACCTTTACTGCGTAACGAAAATGTTCGATGTTTCATTCAAACTAGCTGCGTCTTGGTAACCTCACCTGGATGTGAAGCTGGTATCAGCCATCGCCTAGAAACCCAAAAATTTCATAGTAATTCTGCTTTTTCAGTGCAATTACTATAGTTTCGTAGTAATGAAAATGAACTCAGCGGTTTTTGATAACAGTAGAATTTTGGCTGGCCACTGCGTAAGGTAGGACGTGAATAGCGAACCGCGAAAGAGTTGGGAGTGCTTCGGCTCCAGAACAGATTGCAAAGATTAAAAACCAACATACTTGTGATTTTGAATCTAGAATTTAAATACAACAAATTTATGAAATTAAATAGGTTCTGGTGGTTTTATTTCCTCTCCGGTTGAATTTGATTTTAAAAAGGATGTATATGATTTGGATAAAGGTGAATTTGATTTGAACAAAGGTGAATTTGATTTGGAAAAGGATGAATATGTTCTGAATAAAGGTGAATTTGATTTGGATAAAGTTTGATTCGATTTGGAAAAGGATGAAAGTCTTTTGGAAAATGGTGAATTTTATTTGGAAATTGATGAACATGATTTGTAAAAGGTTGAATTTGGAGTACACAGCCATAATAACTACATTATATCCCTTTTTCAACAAAAAAAGGCTTAATTTAAGTCCAAACCACACAAATATGTGAGTAAAAAAATCATAGTATGTAATGGCGTTTTTGATAAAAAATTTCGCTTGATTTGAAGTACAACCAACTCAATTGTGAGTATAGTTATAGCGTTTTTTTCGGACGAAAATAAGTTTGAAATTAAAACACAAATGTGTAAGTTTGTTGAAAACACATACAAAAATAAATTTGTATCATGGTACTTTTGCCGTAGCCACACAATTGTGTTAGTGGGCAGCAAAAGGGATGTATACATTGAGTGACGTAGGTTTGCAACTTATCGCATAACCAAAAATATATTTATGTTTGTCGTATTGCATCTCATACAAATTTATTGTATATGTATACAACAACAAACATGAAGAAAAATACATAATTTCTGCATGACCAATTTTAAATTGATTTCCGTGAAGATGATATCTTCAAGGTCATGGTGAAATTACGTTGATGACGAAAAAATTATGGAGGAAATGGGTTGATAACGGAATATGATAAGATTCCGTTACAAAATGATAGAGAATGGCACTTCTCAAAGTTGAGACTCAGAGAAACTCGCACCATAACGCTAGGTTGTCAATAGCTTCCTGTAGTTTATTGGCATCGTCGACTGACTCAACGGCTTTGTAGATTTTGAGGTCATCTGTGAACATCAGAATATTGGAATGCTTTACCACTTCAGTAATACCATTAATGAAGTTTGGGCCAACGTGAGAGCCTTGTGGTACACCAGAGGTTGCTTGTATTCTATTCGACCTTTTATCTCCTATTTCAATATGTTTGATGCGACTACACAAATAAGATTTGAACCAGGCTATGAACTGGCTGGAAAATCCGAACTTGAAAATGTGTTAGAAAGCTTTGCAGTGGGTAACGGAGTCGAAAGCAGCATTCAAAATTATATTATACGTTTTTTATCATTGCAAATTAGTTCGATTAGTGACTCCACCTATTTGAAAAAGTGTTAGAATATTGACGTTAGTGACAACCGGCGCCAATATCTGGCACTATTATATTTGAAACGCTCTAATACTAAAGAACAATTGAGACTACCTTGAGAAAGTATATAAAACTCCAATGAAGCTTACTTCAGATTCACCCAAGACATCTTTTCATTTTTAAATTGATAATCTTATTATTAATTGTAAATAAATTTTTAGTTACTATATTTTAATACTATATATATATATATTACTATACTATATATATATATATATATATTTAATACTATATATACTATATATATATATATATATATATATATATATATATATATATATATATATATATATATATATATATATATATATATATATATATATATATATATATATATATATATATATATATATACAGTGAAACCTCCCGAAAGCGACCACCTACGGGACTGTAAATTTCTGGTCATTTTACGGAGGTGGTCAGTATGAAGAAACTTCTCTGAATAGTGACCAAAATTATATTTCTGGTGTTTGGTCTTTTTTTAGAGATTTTGACAAATGGTAAATAAACCAAACATATGTATGTACATTAGAGTGGACCTAATTTTCGAAAGTTCCAACATCTGACGGGACACTCCCTAGAAGTGTGAGGTTACGCTAAAAACTTAAACAGAAAAAACATTGGGTTGATCGAAAGTGGTTTAGAGGTCGCGAATAGCGCGAAGTTCGATAAAAACGGCATTATTTCAATTTTTTGCTTTCAAACGAATAGAAAAATTATTTAAACATTTTTCTTAGGGTGAGAAAACTGTGGTGAATAGAAGAGACAAAGAAAATTACCCTTTGAAAACATCAAAGATATCAAGAATCAGTTAACAAATAGCGAAATTATTGCCAAATTTCCAAAATGCAACAACAAGGCAAATTATGACTATTTTTTATGAATTAATTTTTTTGATGAAAATAATCAATCTCGGATGATTTTCTGTACATTAAGGATGTTTTGGTATAGTTGAAAACTTCTGTGTGTAGTCCTTTACGACTTATAGCAAATATTGGATGTCATCTTCATTTTTTGTTAATTTATTATTACAATCTTCTATTAATTTAACACCACGTTCTGCGATATCATTTACGACTTTTATTTGACTGATAATCTTCATTCCGTTCTTGAAGTTATCATCCTGAGGCCACATATTCGGATCTTTTTTAAGAAATCTGTGGAAATCTTGAATAGTTTCTAAAATATCGTCAGTGTTTGGTGTAACAAAATCTGCTAGTTGTTTCGTAATGAATGTTTTCACATCATCAATGACGGCATAAAACATTCGTTTGTTTACTCGTTGTACGTCATTTTTATTTATTTATTTATTTTTTTGTAATTTTGAATATGAATTCCTGGATTTAAAAAACCGTTTCTTATTTGGGTTATTTATTAGTTTCGGTTCGGAAATTGGCAATAAATTCGCTATCCGTCAACCGACTCTCGACATCTTTGAATATATCTTCCACTCACCGCAATCTTTATTTATAGGCTGAGAAAATTTTTTTCTGTTCGTTTGAAAGTACAAAATTGAAGAAAATACCGCCGTTATCGAACTTGACGATCAAGTCGCAACCTCTAAACCATCTTCGATCGACCCAATATTTTTTGTATTTAATCCCTTAGCACAACCTCACATTTCTAGAGGGTGTCCCGTTAGATATCTGTACATTCTTTCCACTCCATACAAACAACGACCACCCCAATGTACATACATATTTACATTTCACATTAGTTTAATGACACTCAAATGTGGAGAGAATAGACTGTTTAGATTTAAAAAAAAAATTGGTCACATTAAAGGAGTTAATTTAATTCGCATGAGCCCAAATACACTGGTCGCTAAACAGAATAGAGAGGTGGTCAGGTTAAAGAGAATTTTTAGATCAAATTTGTATGGTTAAAGTGTTGGGACTGTAGAAAAGTGGTCTATTTAAGGAGGTGGTCAGAATGAAGAGGTGGTCACATTGGGAGGTTTCACTGTATATATATATATATATATATATATATATATATATATATATATATATATATATATATATATATATATATATATATATATATATATATATATATATATATATTTATATATATATATATATATATATATATATATATATATATATATATATATATATATTTTAATTATATATAAATTTTTAACATGGTACTTTTGCCGTACTCGCACAATTGTGTTAGTAAATCACAAAAGGGATATATATATATATATATATATAATATATATATATATATATATATATATATATATATATATATATATATCTGTGGAATTAAACAAAAACAAGATAACTGCAAAAACATAAATGTTGGAAAAATCGCATTTAAAATTTGAAGTCGTAGTGTATTTCTATGGAAGGAAATCGAAGTTTTGTTGATTTTCTATGAAAATAATGAACATTTTAAAAAACTGTTCTGTGTAATATATAGAATTACTAATTCCGCATCGATTGGTTATAAAAACTGGAAAAGTGGTTATCTGCAGATATCCTGTTTTTGTTTAATTCCACAGATATATATATATATATATATATTATATATATATATATATATATATATATATATATATATATATATATATATATATCCCTTTTGTGATTTACTAACACAATTGTGCGAGTACGGCAAAAGTACCATGTTAAAAATTTATTTTTGTATGTGTTTTCAACCAACTTACACATTTGCGCATTCCTTTCAAACTTATTTCGTCTGAAATTCAAACTTATTTCGTCTGAAAAAATACACTATAGCTATACATACAATTGTGTTAGTTGTACTTTAAATCAAGCGAAATTTTTTATCAAAAACGCCATTACATACTATGATTTTTTACTCACACATTTGTGTGGTTTGGACTTTAATTTAGCCATTTTTTTATTTTTTTTGGTTGAAAAAGGGATATATATATATATATATATATATATTATATATATATATATATATATATATATATATATATATATATATATATATATATATATATATATATATATATATATATATATATATATATATATATATATATATATATATATATATATATATATATATATATATATATATATATATATATATATATATATATATATATATATATATATATATATATATATATATATATATATATATATATATATATATATATATATATATATATATATATATATATATATATATATATATATATATATATATATATATATATATATATATATATATATATATATATATATATATATATATATATATATATATATATGCCCCAAAGGAGGAAGTCTTAAGGCGTTAAATCGCATGATCACGGTGGATATATCAATTGATGCGTTTATTCTTAAAAAACGGTCCGTTTGGCTGATCTTGGACAAGACCATTAAAAAAGGAAAACCCCGCAATCAAAATTGTAGAGACGACGAAAGCTAGCAACGCTATATAACTTGAAACTTATTCTTTAAAATGCATTTTTTCCAGATTTCGGAATATATTCCGCCTACAAAATAAATTTATTTTAAATGAAATGATATAACGTTTAAAACCTTATTTCACCAAAGTTCGACATCTATATAGCCCAGTCGGATTGACTATTCTGAATAAATCTTCATACTTAACATTTTTGTATTAATTGCGAGATTCTTGCGAAGTTTAGTGGAATTCTGTGTACCAGAAGTGACAGCTTCCACGGGGGCTTTTTCAATTTCTTCACTGATGTTAAAAAATTATAGATTTAAAGATTAGGTTTTCAACAAGGGTTGATTTTGTTGATTTTCTGAAATTTACGCAGGAGTTATGATTTTTGATTGTGCAGAACAGTTTTACCAAAATAAAAGTAACTTTAATTTTTCGCTTTAGAAATCAAGTGGGGTGTATTCGAGATCTATGTATACATTCCTGGTAAAAAAAAGTCTGGTGTTGGCCACAACATATTCACCACTCTAATTGTTTACAAGTTTTTCCGCATCAATGCACTTTGAACCAATAATATTTATGCCACGGAGACGCCGGCGTTCTTGCGTAATGTTTACAAAAAATGTAAACTAACATGTTCCTTTATATAATATACTCGTAAATGTTAGGAACATGATTACTTATAACTCGTTATGAAATTTTACTGGAAATAAAATAATAAATTTTAATTTTCATCCCAAGCTTCTTTCTTTTATTGCACCAATTTTAAAAATTCATAAAATTAATTCATAAAAATAACAATCGTTAAATAATCCAAACGTAATCATTTATCAAATTTGGTTATGCAACCAGTTCCAACTTATTATTTTAAAACAAAAAATCTATATACATATATGGAAATGGAAATCTAAAACCTGATTCTATTTCCTGCCAATCAAATAAGATTTTTCATTTTGAATTAATATTAGTGAACTATTTCCATCATCATTTTAGAATCCCATTTCCATCCAACATACCCAATTCCCCATAATCGTTTAAAAATTGATCGAGTTCGTCCCAGGTGGCTATATTAAAGAACTTCTCCAAAAATCATTTATGTATCCCATTTTCATCCAACATACCCAATTCCATCATGGTCGGTTAAGAATTGGTCGAGTTCTTTCCCAGGTGGCCATATTCCAGGACTTCTACTAAAACTCATTTAAGAATCCCATTTTCATCCAACATACCCAATTCCATCATGATCGGTTAAGAATTTGTCGAGTTCCGTCCCAGGTGGCCATATTCCAGAACTTCTACTAAAACTCATTTAAGAATCCCATTTTCATCCAACTTACCCAATTCCATCATAATCGATTAATAATTGGTCGAGTTCCATCCCAGGTTGCCATATTCCAGAACTTCTTTCAAAAATCATTTTAGAATCCTATTTCCATCCAACATACCCAATTCCATCATAATCGCTTAAGAATTGATCGGGTTCTGTCCCAGGTGGCCATATTCCAGAACTTCTACTAAAACTCATTTAAGAATCCCATTTTCATCCAATATACCCAATCCCATCATGATCGGTTAAGAATTGATCGTCCGTCAGAATTGATCCAACATACCCAATTCCATCATGATCGGTTAAGAATTTGTCGAGTTCCGTCCCAGGTGGCCATATTCCAGAACTTCTACTAAAACTCATTTAAGAATCCCATTTTCATCCAACTTACCCAATTCCATCATAATCGATTAATAATTGGTCGAGTTCCATCCCAGGTTGCCATATTCCAGAACTTCTTTCAAAAATCATTTTAGAATCCCATTTCCAGCCAACATACCCAATTCCATCATAATCGGTTAAGAATTGATCGAGTTCCGTCCCAGGTGGCCATATTCCAGAACTTCTTTCAAAAACCATTTTGGAACCCCATTTCCATCCAACATACCCAATTCCATCATAATCGGTTAAGAATTGGTCGAGCTCCGTCCCAGGTGGCCATATTCCAGAACTTCTACTAAAACTCATTTAAGAATCCCATTTTCATTCAACATACCCAATTCCATCATAATCGGTTAAGAATTGATTCCCATTTCCATCCAACATACCCAATTCCATTATAATCGGTTAAGAATTGGTCGAGTTCCGTCCCAGGTGGCCATATTCCAGAACTTCTGCCAAAAATCAACTTCTACCATTTCCATCCAACATACCTAATCTCATAATAGTCGGTTAAGAATTGGAAGCTCTGAATTTGTTTTGCAAAAAGTTGATTTTGAATTATAAAAATTTACAAACTTGAAATATTAAAATTTTCCTGCATTGCATTATTAATATTTTGTTTTAGTTTTACATACACATGGGAAAGGAATGAAACTAAAATATAATTCGAATGCATAACTATTGAGCGAGAGAATTAAAAATATTTTTATCGGAAAGAAATTAAAACAAAATACCGAAAAGTTTTTTTCTGGGGAAATATATTTAATGTTTTACATTTGCTTTCCCATAGAAAGAAATCTAATAACATTTCGTTTATTTCGTAAAATAGAGAAAGAAATTTTTGGGAAAGAAAATTTAATTTTGAACACTTTAATACACATGATTTATATTTAACTACATTTGAGAGCAAATAAATCGAGTCATACACATCTTTGCTAATTATTCAGGGACAAAAAGATCGTTAAAAAAATAAAACCAAAGACCATTTGTCCAGTGACTAACTCACAAATATTTTTTTAAATATTAAAGACAAAGCCGTAACTACTATGGCTGTAAATCTGAAAATTTGAAAATGGACGAATATATATAAATAACATATGACACGTTAAAAACAAGCAGTCGCAACATTTTTTACTGGTTATCACGAAGAATCGAACCCGGGACCCCCGAATAATAGAGCAAGCACTCCACTTACTAAGCTAACGATGGCAAAATCTCAACTACACTAAAATCGAGATCGCTGGTAAGCGATGGTTAATTTAGGACTTTTCGACCAAATAAAATTTATGCCATTTAGATTCGCAATTTTATGTTTTCTGCTTTTTTGTATATTTATTTTCTCGTAAAATAACAGCAACAACTAACCATTTTATATCTGATGATGATCATCGAGTAGTCAGAAAAATTAATTTTAAATAAGAACCATTCATAAAATTGTAAGTATTTTCAGTCATCTAAACACTTTTATGAAAGTTGTGTTTGATTTTATGTGGTATCAACAACGTGTTTTGAGACAAATAAATTATGTATGGTGTACAAAATAGTATAAACTCTGTTTTTCAAACCATTTTGGTTTAGAGAAGACCGAATATTAACAACTGTGATTTTAAATAAATTAAAACTAAATTATTAACTACATATTTAAAAAAAAGTCTGAGCTATAGTGTAGCAACAACTCATGGAAACATACATTTTATTTAAGATATTTTACATTTTAAAACGCCCTTCCATTTATGAAGTACTGTTAGCGTTCTATCTATTGGATTCCGTCCAAGAGGCGACAACAATTCCGTGTACTACAGCAGTCACCTAAGGTTATGGCGATTGAACACCTATGCCATGAACTCGAAAAATAGGGTCAAATATGACTACTAAATAAGCGCTAACGTTAAAAAAACGGCAAAAAAAAAATATGAAAATATCTATGGAAACACTTTTGAGTGAAGTAATTTAATGTTCTCAGTTTTCATTTACTTTCTGTTGTTGATTTTATTTTCGATGGTTTTCATGTTGTCCACTTTTATCGCGATTTTATATATTTTATTTTGAGTAAATGAGAGTTTGTACTTTTCTTTTTGTTATAATCCGAGTTCCATTGGCGTTAGCAAAGTACTCGCAAGTACTTCTAGCTACTCACAACTACTCAATCAACAATTTTGTTTTCTTATGTTTTACTTCTACCTAACAAATTTGCGTTCCATTGAACATCTACTCATAATATTCTACATCGGGTGTTAACGTAGTACCATATCTTACAAAGTATGTATATATTCTATATCAGCCAAAGAAAACACGAAAAGTAGCAACATTAACTTTATTAATGTTGCTTTTTTCAATGTAAGGTACCCAAATTTCATCTGTATTATCAAATACATATAACCTTAATTATATGAAACTTTCTTATACGCAAATTGTGTTTTGTGTAAATACATCAGAGAAAAAAATTCTAGTCAAAAAGATTATCATTTTACCTTTTAAAAAGATTATAATCAAATATAAGTGCCGTGCAAATTTGTCATTATATATATCCCTTTTTCAAAAAAAAAAAAAATTGCTTAATTTAAGTCCAAACCACACAAATGTGTGAGTATAAAATCATAGTATGTAATGGCGTTTTTGATAAAAAATTTCGCTTGTTTTGAAGTACAACACAATTGTGTGTATAGCTAGTGTTTTTTTCGGACGAAAATAAGTTTAAAAGGAATACACCAAAGTGTAAGTTGGTTTAAAACACATACAAAATAAAATTTTGACATGGTACTTTTGCCGTACCCACATAATTGTGTTACCGGGCAGCAAAAGGCATATGCGCCACCGATGCACTGTACGTATCTGACCTAAAAATTATTTTTAAAAATATACGTAAAGAAATTAGGGTTAATTTAAAATAATTTGTGCGAGGCTCTCAGCTAAAATTGTTTTATTATTTATTTATTTATTTTATTTTTCAAATAGCTCTTAAGCTATTGTAATTTACCAGTTTACAATATAATATACATACATCATCTACTTAATAATTATAAAATTTCTTTTAACAGTTGTGCCCTAAAATCCTATATGCTTATACAATTTCTTAATTATTCCGGTAATATACATCGATATACCTTTGTCAAATATCGATTTTTTACTTCTAGATTGTGTTTTAAACTCTAAATAAAACTTATCCTTATACCTAGTATCATGACTATGCACATCCTGTCTCCTACGCAACAACTGACATAAATATTGTGGTAACAAATTTTTATCAAGCCTAAAAATAAAAGTCATTAGTTCATATACAACGTATTTTCCACTGTTAACAACTCTAATTCCAGCAACATATCACATATTCTTGCATATCTATCTCTATTTAACATAATCCTCAATGCTTTATTCACGATAACTTGCATTTTATCTATATCCGACTTATTTACAATGAACAGTATAGTACTGCAATAGGTGATATGTGGCTATGTTATAAACTTTTTGCTTTTATCGATAACAAATTTTTATACCTAGCTAATACACCTTTCATTGCTAGCTTCTTTGTAACATAACTAGCATGTTCTTTAAAATTTAGCTTGTTAACGATTAATAGAATAATGCCTAAGTACTTAAAACTATCTACCCATTCTATTATAGCATTATCTATAACAATATTTCCATTTACTACATTATTCCCTATATACATACATTTTGTTTTGTTTACATTTAACATTAATTTATTTATACGAAGCCATTTTGCCACTTCACCTAACTCTTCATTCATATTATTTATGATCTCGACTAAATGATTTCCCGACAAATACAACAACGTATCATCAGCAAACAAGTGAATTTTGCATCTATTTAGAATCTGTGGCATATCATTTATATATACTATAAATAGCAATGGTCCCAGCTTACTTCCTTGTGGCACTCCAAACTTTACATCTACAGGATCAGAGCATACATCATTTATTTTTACATACTGCTTTCTATTACTTAAATAGAAAGCTAAATTTTAAAGAACATGCTAGTTATATTACAAAGAAGTTAGCTATGAAAGTAGGTGTATTAGCTAGGTATAAAAATTTGTTATCGGTAAAAGCGAAAAAGGTAGTTTATAACACTATTGTAATGCCACATATCACCTATTGCAGTACTATACTGTTCATTGTAAATAAATCTGATATAGATAAAATGCAAGTTATCGTGAATAGAGCATTGAGGATTATGTTAAATAGAGATAGATATGCAAGAATCTGTGATATGTTGCTGGAATTAGAGTTGCTAACAGTGGAAAATACGTTGTATATGAACGTAATGACTTTTATTTTTAGGCTTGATAAAAATTTGTTACCACAATATTTATGTCAGTTGTTGTGTAGGAGACAGGATGTGCATAGTCATGATACTAGGCATAAGGATAAGTTTTATTTGGAATTTAAAAGACAATCTAGAAGTAAAAAATCGATATTTGACAAAGGTATATCTATGTATAATGAGTTACCGGAAAATATAAGAAATTGTAGAACCATAAAGGATTTTAGAGCACAACTGTTAAAACAAATTTTATAATTATTAAGTAGATGATGTATATATATTGTATTGTAAACTGGAAAATTAGCTTTAGAGCTATTTGAAAAAAAAAATAAATAAATAAATATCCAACCAACTTAACAATTCGACCCTCACACAATATTTGTTTAATTTTCCTAGCAACCTTGCCCTATCAATTGTTTCAAATGCCCTTTTAAAATCAAGGAAAACTGCTACTGTCGATTTTCCATCCTCCCTCTCTCTCTTCCAATCCTCCACCGCCATCTGAGCCGCTGTCTCTGTAGAGTGCCGCTCTCTGAAATTATAAGCTAATCCACACCTCCATAACAATTGTTTATTTTTTGTTTTCAGCATGTGGAACATCCGAAAATGCCTCACCTCGCGACATTGATGGTACACAATTCTCGTTTGAAATCAAAAATCAACATATGAATGAATCATCACGTCGGATAGGAAGTGGCGGGGGTGTTGTTAATAATAATATTACCGGTAGTGGCAGTGGTAATAGTAATCGAATTGACTCAGGTTTTGGAGGTCGGGAAGGTAATAGTACTGGAACTACGGAACGAATTGAAAGGCGACGCACAAATTTACGACCTACATCAGTAACCGGATCAACGCAACGATTGTCCGGTGCCGAACGTGGTAGTATTGCTGAACGTCATGTTGGAAGCGCTGGTGGGGGAACACGAGACCATTCTGTAACACAATTTGCTCTAATTGATGATGAAAATGTATCGCAACAAGTAACTCGGGGCGGTGCGCTAACTCTCGCATCGCAATGGAAATCCCAATTTGATGATTCTGAGGAAACGGATAACGAATGGAAACCTGATCAGCAATCTCCAGATCATTTAATTAAAAGTAATGCACAGCCAAATAATGCACAGCAAGTTAGTAATAATAATAATACTCATAGTCTAAGTAAAACACAGAATAAGTATAATACAAAAGAATCACCAACCAAAATTAACAAGGAAGATAGTCACAGCAAATTGAATGCTAGTCCAACAAATGTGATAGTAAATCAAAGGGGTAAAATGAAATCTGGCGCAAAGAGTCGTTTAAATATAGCCGGCATTGATAAGTATCCGAATTTGCATATAATTTTGCCTCACAGTTGGAGTGATCCCGCATTAGGAAATTATTTACGCAATAATTTACAACCACCGCTTTTGCAGCAAGCCGCATTTGATGATACAATTTATAAAATGGATATAATGCGTAATGTTGGAATAAGAGATTTGTATCAAATATCGTCGAATGAACGAACTTCAACCCATCGGAATAGTTTACCAAATATTTTACTAAAATTGAACTCGTTTCAAACTGATACGAATGATAAGGGGCCAGCAATTTGTCTTTATAATGAAACTCACGAAACAAATGGTGATATGATGAATAAAAAGGAGGAATCAGCTGAAAACAAAGTACTGGTTAAAGATGAGTTGATTTCAAATAATGACGAAGAATGTGCCATTAGTGGTCGTTTGGAAATTCGAGTTGTGCCACAAGGTAATAGGCCTATTCTCACTTGGGTCTTATTTATAATATGTCAAATGTATTTGTTGTTTCAGAACTTCCTTCAAATCCAGAGGAATCGATATATTTTGATGCTGTAACTAATGGTGTAGCAGCCACAGCAAAACAAAACATCAATATTAATGACGATAGTTTAAAAGCACAACGATTAAAATTTTTAAATTCCTTGAGTGGATCTAATAGTAATATGTCGCAAATGACGCGTAATATTGTTAATGTGTCGAAACAAAAATTGCATCATCATCCATATCATGAGGATGATATAGGAGTGATGGATGGCGTTCATTGTAAAATGCTTAATGAAAATAAATCAAAAGGTGCTATTTCAAAAATGTTAAATAATTGGAATGATACAGATGATGGTATCCTGGTTAGCGCACATAGTGGTCTACCCGATGGCGGTGGTGATTATCCGGATGTGAACGACGAAAATGATTCCGTGCTATTGAAGAAAAATAATTTAAATAATATTTTACTACAGCAGCAATTTAATCAAGATGCTATTACTACTAGTCCCAACTTAGTTAATTTATTACGTAATCAAAGTGGTTGTGATGGTGGCGGTACTACTACAACCACGACTAGTGGAAGTATCACCAATATTAATGGCGTAGAAATCGGCGGTGGTATTATGAATGCTCGTGAGGGAAGTAAAATACCAATTTTAAATCCAAATCTTAGGATATCAAAATGTGCATCATGGGCTGGTGGTACGCCGAATGATTATGCCCTGACTCATGATATGCTAGACTTAACACCAGGTATCACTTCTATATAAGTATTAACAATACATATATTTAAATTATTCCATATTATTGTTGTTTGAGTAGAAATTTTGATTGAGACACCAATTTTTCGATTTACAAGGCTAATAATTACAAATTGTTTCATTTCATTTTTAATTCACAGGCTTAAGGCGGCGAAGGCAAGTGGATAAGTACGTTACCGATCCAAACCAACTAAATTTACGATTTTCGCGACCAAAATCGCGTAGCACAGTAAGGTAAGTGCAATTAATTTTAACATTACGCATTTGACAACTTTTATAATAACTGAAGATATTCAAACTGTTTTCCCTTTCAAAAAATTTGAACTGTTAGTTTATAAAATACCATATAAGAACAATATTCAAAACACATAAGGACAATATTTGTTTGCGATCCTCGTTAATGCAGAAATTGTGGTTCGTGTGTGTTCGGCCTTAGCAACATTTATATATGACATATTGAATATATGAGATTTTAGCTACCTCTGCACGAACTTTTTTGTCCAGCCAATCGAACTCAACAGAGTGCAAACGATTTGCTAACTCAGTGTGAACAACTTTAAGATGGAGATATAAGTTGTAGCATTACTGCAATAAAATTTTTGATTTTATTACAGAAAGCAAAGCAATAGAACTTGGCAGAGATCCAACTAAGTCTTTTAAGACTTCGGTTAGTAAGTGTATCAACCAATGCCAGAAGTTATTTGATGGAACTGGTTGGAAGTACTCTGTCATGAATCCATCTGCCCCGATCCTTTATGGTTTACCAAAAATCCATAAGGAAGGTATTCCGATTAGACCAATAGTAGCGTATTGCAATGCTCCTGCCTACAAGCTATGTAAGGGTTTCATAAATTTTTTCAATTGTCATACTAATTTCTTTTCGGCTTACTCGGTTAAGAACTCGGTAGAATTGATTAACAAAATTCAAGATGTCGACATTCCGTTACATTCAAAACTAGTTTCATTTCACGTTGCCAGTCTTTTCACTTCTATTCCATTAATACTTTGTCCCAAATAGTTTGTAATTACTTAGATAGGGATGTTGTAGATGAGAGCTTACGTCGTGAACTGAATTTAGTTTTTGAGACTTGTATTAAACAAAATTATTTCTGTTTTGATAATACATATTTCAAATTCGCTGATGGTCTACCCTCTGTCACCTTTGTTGGCTGAAATTTTCATGAATTTCTTCGAACAAATGATCATATCAAATAACAATCCTTATTTTCGTCATATAATCTTTTGGTATAGATATGTTGATGACATATTATGTCTATGGAATGGAACTGATAGACTATTAGACTCTTTCCTTACTTGGTTAAATTCTCAATATCCCACCATTGATTTTACGTTAGAAAAAGAAGAAAATAAATGTATTAATTTTCTAGATATAACAATAACCAGGATTAATTCTACTTTAGACTTCAAAATTTATCGGAAACCTACGTATACAGACGCTGTTATCCCTAGTTCTTCAAACCATCCCTATAATATTAAAATGTCAGCTTTCCACTCACTCATAGATAGACTAATAAACATCCCTCTGTCAAATTCAAATTATAACACTGAGCTTAACATAATTCTTCAAATAGCAACGAATAACGGATATGCAACTAGGACTATATTAAAGTTATTAAATAAAAAGCTAAAGCGTAAAACTCTAACGGGTATTTATCCACCGGATAGTCCAACGCGGGAAAATTGGCGTCGCTTAGAGTATATAGGAAAAACGAGCCAACGGATTAGCAACATCGTGTCCAATTATACCAATATTAGGTTTGCTTTTTATAATAATAACACAATAAAGAAAATGATTTTTAACAATAAACCTAGAGTTGATCGCCTTTCCAAATCTGGTGTCTATAGGATCAATTGCAATGGTTGTAGTTTCTCCTATATTGGTCAGACTGGGCGCAATTTTGGAGTTAGAGATAAAGAACATTTATCTGGTTGCAACAATCAACTTTCCATAACCATTTAACTTCAGAAAATCATACAGCTAGCTTGAACAATTTAGACATATTACATATACAACCCAAAGGCAGACGTTTAGATACCTTAGAATCTTACGAAATTCGAAAATCAATATTTCTTAACCATAATATCCTTAACGAACAGAGAGAAATCCGGTTCTCACCAATTACAGACCCCGCCCTTTTCTATTCTCACGTATGCAATAATATACCTTGAATTTTGTTACTCAACCTATGACTCATCGCCTACCTGCTCGATCCGTAGATTAATTTTTATTGCTTATTTTTTCCTTTTTTTTCCTTCTTTTATTTATAATTTGCTTTTTTCTACTATATAACAAAATTTTTACTAATACAAATCATGACCTAACCCTGATGATGACCTAACAAGTCGAAATCGATCGAGTGATTTTTTAAACTTTTTGAAAAATATTCAAAATATTCTGCGAAACAAAAAACAAGTGATTAATAAAAATGTGTTTATTAAGTATAATTAAATTTAATTTAATTAAAAATCAAAATTCACAAACCATATACGGTTTTAATAGTTTGTGTGTGGCCTACAGATAATATTTTATCTGTCAAATTTTTTTAATTAAACAGGTCAATAGTGCACTGTTATTGTACAATATTATTATTATTATGTGCAAGGTTTCAAAGCGAATGACAAAAATTATTGGAAAATAATTTTACGAGCTTTCGTTTTGTTTTAATTTTTTTATTTTGTTGTGACAAGCAATATACATATAAAAAAAATCGCCGTAAACCAAGGTCATCACCATCTATGTTAGGATATTCAAATTACGCAATTATACCTAAAATTATCAACTTAAGGGCGATAAATTGAGTGTTTCTCTACGATCATATGAGTGAAAAAACAGAAGAAAAAAATCTAACCAAACATGAAATTCATGATCTTGTTATAAGCCTGCTCCATCATCTAAATGTTACATTCGTGGGGCAGCCCCACACTCATGAGATAGTCGCTTAAAGCCGGGCAATTAAATTAAGATTATTATTTATAAAATTAAAATGAAATTTAATTTTATTTTCATTTAGCAATTGTGTCTTTCTGTTAATAAAAAAAATCTTATCCAAAATTACCACAACAAAATAGAAAATTGTCTTGTGATATCTTTTGCGTGATACATTCCTAGACTTCTCAGTTTCGCCCTCTATTTCATAAATCACAGCGATTATTCGCTTGCAAATTTTTGCTTTCGTAAATTTTAATGCAAATTTGTTTATACATTTTTTCTGGGCATAGTTTTGAGCAAAACTGTGGACAGTACTGTTTGAACCGGAAAAAATGTTCATGGTCGGCTGCGTAAATTATAGCTAATGGAATGACGATCATATGCTTCTTTTAAATTTCGTAAGACAAAACTTTGGGTAATTGCTAGTCAGCCGGAGAGAGAATTTGAACGTTACTACCATCCAACGAATTTATTTTGCGGATGTCGTGCAGACAAATCAACAATTTCTGGCAAGTGCCAAATAATTTAGAGGATGCTGCAGATACCGACTTTGACCTATTAATGCGACTAAGTCGTCTTCAAAATGCAAAACAACGGTTGTCAGTTCTAATATTATATCAGCCTCAACATTCTCCCTATTGTGAATAGCGTGCAGTTCACCCTCTATATTGAGTAACTTCCCTTCAAACATTGCGTAAAGAAAACGTTCAGTTTACGAAGATTTGCTTATACTAAAGTCTACGCATTCGTTACGTTTGTGCGTAACAAAAATGTAAAGTAAATGGTACTTTTGTCACAAGAGAAATGAAACAAAAAAATGTATACATTTTCTTTTCGTTTCCTCGTAATGTTTTTGAACAGTTTTTGCGTAATGTTTCTGTACAATTTTTGCGTAAAATTTTCGTTTTTAAGTAAAACAAAACATGTATTAGTTTTTAAATTTAATTTATTGTTTTTATTTAATATTTTAATAGCTACAATAAATTCAAAATAAGTTCGATGTTAAATTAGAAATTAAATTATTAATAATATAATAATAATTTTTATTGTAGTCGTTACTCGTTATTGAAATAACCATCGTGCTGCGAAACTTGGCACTCTGAAATGGATTTCTTTTGCTTTAATCGCTCCCGATCCTTGGCATATTGAAACCATTTTTTTTACTGTGGTTTCAATGTCCACCGGCCTTGAGTTGAATTTTTTGATGGCTGCATCTGTAAATAAATATCATAATTTCATAATTCGGTCAATTTGACTAAAATAAGATAAATACCTTTCAAAAGTTGAACAATCGCATCTGTTTTCAGGGCAATGTTTCCATGTTGCCCATGCCATGAAAAGTAGGAAGCAGCTTTGTCTGTGAGTACACTTTTTAAGCAACACCGAATATATTTTTCCATGGATGGATCACTAATGGTATGAAAATGCTTTTTCTGTAAAGAAAAATAAGATAAGTGTATATTTCTGTCCGGTTATCAGTTTTTATATCATTTTCAAGTTTAACAAAAGCTTCAATGGAATTGGCCGGTATTGGAAGTGATATTTCTTCATTGTTTGTCAGTTGGGCTTGGCATGTACATTTATCTTTAAAATTGCGAAACTCTCTTCGTAAAAGTTTAATTTCCCTTAGAGTTTCTTTCATTATTAAGAAAACGCTTTCCTCAAATTGATACCCTGGTGTTAATGAAATCTGGGAAGTTGTGCTTGAGGTTGAATTATTTGGTCCAGACAGATGTACTGGTGCGTTGTTTTCGTTTGAACTGGCTTTATTGGCGATGTTTTCCTTTGTATTGTTTAAATTTAATGGCTTATTTGTATTGTATGGGTGATAAACAAATTTGGATGTTGGTGTGATTGAAGCTGATGAAGATGGTCTATTGGGATTGTTCTGATGATTAATTTGGGTTGAATTACCTGGTTTCAATCCAACTTCGTTCCCCTGTGCACTCTTATTACATTTTAATGTAGAAGGATCTGATGATGGCTCTTGATTTTCGTTTCCGTTTATTTGCGTTAAATTATTTTTTTGTAGTAAATTTGATGTTTTTTTCTCATTGTATGGGTCTATTTTTTAATTAAACCCGAGCAAGCAGGCTTACCCTGGGTATTGTACACCGAGCACAGGTTGTGCAGTGCCAAATGAACCAGTGTGCATAGAGTAATAACTTGTTTTTTACTTTGCATGCTCTTCGTAGGCTGGCATTAATTTCAGAGTAAAATTTAAAAAACCGAGTATGCTCGGTGTAAGCACAGTTCACAAATAAAAACAAAGTGTACATAGTAAAATTACTTAGGTTCAATAAAAAAACACAGTATTTTTTGACAGCGCACTGCTTGCTCGGGTTTAATTAAAAAATAGGACCTATGTATGATAGTTTATTTTGTTTGGTTTTGTGCTCGATGCTGAAGTGGTTGGTCTATTTGAATTGTATGTATGATGGTTGATCTGCGTTGAAGTTTCAGGCCTCATATTGTTGTCAATTTTTAAAAATTCTTTATAATTAATCTCTGAATTAATTCCAAATTCGTCACTATCACTGTCTTCTAATAATCCACTGAACGTATTCATTTCTGCAATTCAAATACAAAAAATTATATTTATAATTAAAATCCATGTAGCATTGGGATATAAACTGAAAAATGTTTTGTTTTCAATTTCAGTATTTTGTTTGTTATTTCACGAATGTCAAATGAAATAGCTTGATGTTTAAATTGTTCTATTTTTGTGCAAAAAATTCCTAAATATTGTGACGACAGAGGATCATCGAAAAATTTATTCAGGTTCAAGAGAAATTGGCATTTTACATTATTTTCATTATGTGACATAATTTTAAAAATTCGGTCATTTATAAGACAATAATTATTTGGAAAAGTGGAGCTAACGGTAAACGCTGGCATTAAAGAACAGTGTTGATAACTTTTATTTAAATTGTCTTGTTCTTTCAGCCTATTACTGATTTGCTGCAAAGGATGTGA
This sequence comes from Nephrotoma flavescens, assembly GCA_932526605.1. Classification (NCBI taxonomy): domain Eukaryota; kingdom Metazoa; phylum Arthropoda; class Insecta; order Diptera; family Tipulidae; genus Nephrotoma; species Nephrotoma flavescens. Next base: position 275,176 of record OW052223.1, on the reverse strand, counting down.
ACCTTTTTTATTAGTTTCTTTGATTGCTGCATGTAGTTTTCAAATGCAAATGCACTATAATTATCTAGATGGCCGTACTTTTTTTACATCATCTGACAGATAGAGCAAATTATGAATATTGTACGACATGGTTTCTTTTCCAAACAATAAACAAAAAATCTGACAAAATGTTTCAAGCAGGCAAGCCATTGTTATTGTGGATGACCCAATATCCTAACTGCACAGACCAAATGCAGGAAAAGCTTGTAATAGTAAAATGTACCAAGTAGCTTTGACTTTCGCGTCAGCCAGTCGTTTGTTTTTCCTCATAATATATTTTTTATTAGTTTTTATTTCACTACCCAAAATGGAAAAAAATAATTTGTACATGCCTTTTAGCAGTTTTATCCGAAATCATTCCGAATTATTGGAATTTGTATTTTTGTTGCTGGAGTGAAGCACTGCCCGCCCAGTAGAACGTTGAAGTACACCAACCAGTGTGGATTGTAGGATAAATTTTGAAGCAGCTTCCTGAAACGGCACGGATCTATGTATACTGGAAAAATGTTGTTGCTTCGTGAATTTGAAGAAAGGTTATATTGCGCTTGGCCTCATAACTATTGGCACAAATTCGACGTATTTGCTGCTTGGCTTGTTATCACACAATGGCTATTATGGCTGGTGCAATTCAGAGCAACCGCAAACTTTTGAAGACGACAGTGAATGGAGCTATGAGTTACATCGAACAAGCTTTTGGAGAAAACTATGAACTGCTCCCTCGTTATGAATGAGCTTTGATGCTCAAAATGGGGTGTGCGGTTTTACAAATTTGTAAATTGTGTAAATAAATAAATAATAATTTTCTTGGAGGACATCTTTAAATGCAACCATGCCAGTGTAGAACAAAAACAAACGAAATTCTGAAGCTTTCCAATGTTCGATTTCGTTTAGGGTCCTTTGCTTCCTTCTTTGAAACTCCGATGGAATACATTTGCGAAGCACTAGCAGTTTTGAATTGACGGTCTCTATTTGCTGTCTCGTTAGTGAAAACGATTGCTTTCTTGTTTTTATAAAACGATTTAATATTTGCCTCGTCACGCATAGCAACACACAATGCATATAATCGATTGGGAACTGGGAAACGCATCCTATAGGTATTGTGTCTAATTTGATGTTTAATTTATTGTGATGGTTTTTATCTGTCTTATAGCGAAATTCGTCATCTGTTCTAAGATCAGGAACAATGTCTGGAAAACAAACTTTGTGTTTTAAGTATATCCCCGTTATTTTACATTTTGTGCAACTGGAATATCCAGAGTGGGATTTTATTCCTGCAAAACAATATAAATTAGATATGTATTGGTAAATCCTGTTACGCTAAACTTACCCAATAAAAACGACTTAGCCGGTGCATCGCAAATAAACGCTTGAATTTTTGATGACATATTTTTATTGTTATAATAAAAACCATTTTCCAATAATTGTTTTAATTCTTTTATGAATTCCTCAAAAAATTCATCAGCACAAGAGGGTTTATTGTAACCATGAAATATGCCAATAGAAAATACTTCTTGGTGTGATACTATTCGACCAAGAATTGGCCATAATTGATTTGTGGAGCTCTTGGTTAATGGTACGCCGTCTACTCCAATGTCTATAGTAAACGAATCGTCGTCTAATTTGGGGTTGTTAAGTATATTTTTCAATTGTTTTTCTAAACCGAAATGTAAATATTCTCCTTCGCCCATTGGTATGACCGTTTTAAGATTATTAGGAGTATTTTTCAATGCCCTGACATCCTTTGGAAGTTGTGGGTGGTAGATTCTAAGTATTTGCAGCAACGCATTAACAGATTCATTTGAACTGTGGTATTTTATACTCCATTCTGATATTTCTGTTTCAATGTTACCACCCACACTAAATTCAACGTCTTCATCAAATTCCAATTCAGATTCTGAAGTCGCCGTACTTGAATCATTATTTTTTAAACTCAAATTGGAAATTATCCAGGGGTGCTTTTTCATTTTCACTAACAAGATAATTGTCCTGAGTATAGTTTTGTTCATTGTCGCTACATACATTATAAGGGACATGAGTTAGGTTTTTATTGAAAATTGCGTTTATTTCTCGTCGTACTGTACGATACAATTTTTGTTTTGACATTTTTAGAACACAAAATAACGCACTTACTTAAAATTTAAAGATTTTAAATTGAACACAGTATTTTGTTTGGTATAGGTCGCATATAATCAATATATTTACAGTATTTGTGATAGTATATGCGATAGTCGCATATAATCAATATATTTACAGTATTTTCACTATATAATAAAAGATTCTAGTAATTTATAGTTTATTTATCTTAATTTATTAAAACCACACAAATTTTTTTAATTTATTTTCTAAATTACTTAATTTTTAAACTACGCTTTATCACACACGACCGCAACTACTAATTTTCTGTTTATAATAAAAGCAACATGGAAGATTAGGTTTTTCTTTAATGGTTTTTTATCCTGTTGAGGGACGGCGCTGCAATTCTTTTAAAAAGTGTACGAGAGCGTACCATTTTCGTTACGTATTTCACGTACTCATTTTTTTTGTTGGAAGGGTTGTCACTGCACAATTTTACTTCCTGTTTCGGGCTTTTTATTGCGGTTTGATGTGCTTTTAATGTTGGATCAAGCTCTTTAGTCGTTTTTTTCTAACATATTTTGTAGTTTTAATATTTCTTTGTAATGTTACCGGAATTGTTTCTTATTTGGCATTCGACAGCCAACTAGTCGCAATCCAAATACCTAACATTCATTTTAGTTGAACAATTTTATATTGTATTATATTTATTTATTTGTTATTATATAAATTACTTGAATTTTAGATTTATAACACCGACAAAATTAATATTCATAATCTCAATATTTTATTATATTTATATAATTTATTTATTTTTTTATATTATATTATGTTTTATTATATTTTAACCAATACGATACAAAATTAATAGATAATTTGATTTAGATTATAAATTTAAACGATAGCTGGGCTAACAGATAGTTCACACTAGTAAACAAATGGAAATGGCTATGTAACTAATGCTATAGACACATTATGCTTTGTTCATAACATCGGGAAAATAGCATGGTATTTTCCCCATGGTATTGAAGTAAGAAATATTTCAACTCGAGTATGAAAAAAGTATGCGGAGTTTTTATATTTTGAAGCGATTTCATTGGTACAGCATGGTTATCAATACCATGGTAATTTTTCCCGATGTTATGAACAAAGCATTACTGGTTTAATAACTATGGTTTCGAGTTAACCATGGTTTCGTTGTAATGTGTCACCCCTAACCAGAGATAATTTTTCTCAGCCCGTAGCATTTTAGTGATGACAGCGCTAAATTGCTCGATTAGTGAATACCTAAAACTATACATATTGCTTTAATACATGTAACCATTTACAAACATGTAACCATTTTTTATATCCCTTTTGTGTTTTACTAACAATTGTGTGGGTACGGCCAAAGTACCATGTTAAAAATTTATTTTTGTCTGTGTTTTGAACCAACTTACATATTTGTGTATTCCTTACTTTTCGTTCGAAAAAAACACTAAATATACACACATTTGTGTTGGTTGTACTTCAAATCAAGTGCAATTTTTTATCAAAAACGCCATTACATACTATGATTTTTTACTCACACATTTGTGTGGTTTGGATTTTAATTGAGCCGTTTTTTTTTTGGTTGAAAAAGGGATATTCCAGCTATAGTAGTCCAGCGTTGAGTAACTAACATTTTAAATATTAAATGGAAATTATCAAAAAATCATTAAATGTCCTCCATATAAATTTTTTTATCATGATTTTCGTGGGCTTAGCATATAGGCCCTACGAGAAACACTAAATTAGATTATGTATCAAATATGATACAGAAGTGTCTCGATTAACCGCCTATGTATCATATGTGATACATAAGACTGACAAAGGCTTAATGAATATTATCGATATTTGTCGTTTGATTTGTTATACGCGACTAAGTGTTGCTTGGTTGTCACTCTGGTATGAACTTATCTTTTTTTGTGTTTTGAATTTTTGTTGTATTTTCTTAGAAATACGATCGATCATATTCAATTAATAATGGTTATGACATGGATACCAGGGTAGGCGAGACTTTGCTCCGTATACCTTTATTGTATTTACAAGAAATGCAATCCTGGAGGAGTGTGGTTGATAATTATATTTATGATAATTAAATGTAAGATTTGAATTTAATAATTTACTTTTATATATTTGTTTGAAAGATCTTTATTATATTTAAAATCGCTTTAACGTAAATAATAAAAGGTGATATGAAACCTACAGAAGAACGTACGTAAGAAACGTACATACCATCCAAAAGGGCGATCCTAGGTATATATGGAACATTGCAATATGCAATAAAATAACTAATTGAGTTTTAATTACTTTCTTTTATTTGTGATAATTTGTTTTATTTATAAAATAAACATAACTAGTTTTGAGCATTTGTTGCTTTTCTTCAGGTTGTACTTTAAAACTAAATGAAATATTTTTAATGTTAAAAGGAAAGAAACGAAGAAATTATCGGATTCAAGTTACCGTAGTATGGATATGCACAATACGTCTTCATGGTATATAAATTTGAGAAGGTATAATAGCTGCGTTTTTTTGAAAACAATCGAGTAGATTTCGCGATAGCTGTTTTTCAAATTTATCCAATTTAAAATTAAAAATTTTTTTTTTTTTAAATTAAATAATTTAGATTTAATAGGAATCTATGTATAACAAAAAAAGTCCAACATAAAAGTTGTATGGTTTTCTTGTAATATCGTTGTTCTGTATAGTTCTGTATAATAACGGAGTAGTTCAGAACTATCCAGAACAACAATGGATTTTCTTGGTTATACATAGATTCCTATTAAATCGAAATTATTTAATTTAAAAAGAATTAACTTTTTAATTTTAAATTGGACAAATTTGAAAAATAGCTATCGCGAACTCTACTCGATTATTAGCTGCGTTTTTTTAAAACAATCGAGTAGAGTTCGCGATAGCTATTTTCAAATTTGTCCAATTTAAAATTGAAAATTTAACTTGTTTTAAATTAAGTAATTTAGATTTTATAGTAATCTACTAATATTCTGAACTACTCCGTTATTATACAGAACTATACAGAACAACGATATTACAAGAAAACCATACAGTTTTTATAATGGATTTTTTCGGTTATACATAGATTTCAATTAAATCTAAATTATTTAATTTTAAAAAAATTAAATTTTCAATTTTAAATTGAAAATAATTTGAAAATAGCTATCGCTATAAAAAAACGCAGCTAATATTCCCATGTTTCATTTTCGTCGTTTTCCGCGCATTACGCCATGCGACGACAAGAAAACAAAAATTTACATTGATTTTGTCGATATTTCGATTAATTGTTTAAATAAATCTGCAATAAACGTAATTTTTTTAAACAACTTTTTTCTTGATAATTATAGTTTAACTAAACACTTTATGGTTTACACTTTATGTTTCATTTTATGGTCAAAATATTTGAGAAAATAATCCATCGCCAATTTTTCATGTATGGTGTCAAATATAATGGTGTTTATATAATTTTGAAGGTGTGTGTCGTTGAAGAGTATTAATATGTCATCGTAAGTATCGATGTCAATAAATTATTTTATTGCTAAAATTGCTGCTGTGGTGAATATGGATGTTTTTTTTTTTTTTTTTTTTTTTTTTTTTTTATTGGTCCTTCATATAACTTACATTTTAATTACATAGGTAAAAAAAATAAAAAAAATTTCCTGAGTTCAGCTACCGGAAAGCTTTACAACAGATATTCTTAACTTTGAGAGAAAATTAGATTTATTTACAATTTTCTAGTTTTGCTTTATATTTATATAATACTCTTGACCACTTAACCTAAGTCCTAACTCTAATATAAATATTTTTATGGCAACAAAGTTGTTTACTTGCAGATTTATACAGCTAAGTTAGTTAACAGTTGATTATCTATGAAACTTATTTTGTAAAAGTATTTATTATTGACATCTATTGCATAGTCAGCTATTCGCTTCATATTTAAAACTTGGTGTAAAAGTGTCGTGCTGTATCGGCGGGGAACTTTGAGTATTAACTTAAGGTATGTATTTTGTATAATTTGGAGTTTTTTCTTATTTGTAAGAGCCGCTTTCCACCATATAGGTACACCATACAACATGACACTTAGAGCCATTGTTTTGTAAAGCAAAAGCTTATTATTAAGATTAAATTTACTTTTTCTGTTTAATATAGGATAATATATTCTAAGGAGCTTTTTACATTTTTCAACCGTGTTATTAATATGTAGTTTCATAGTGATTTTTGAATCTAGATAAATTCCAAGATATTTTACATTCGATTTCCAATTCAAATTAGTTCCCAACAAATTTATGGTTGTTTGTGGAATTTTATCTGCAGATCTACATCTTGTGAAGTAGATAGCTTCGCATTTCAGCGTATTTATTTTAAGTTTCCAATCATTAAAAAACGCCAATAGTAAATCTAAATAGTTATTTAATCGAGCAATTATTGGTTCGGAAAATTCGTCTGATGTGAATATTGCTGCATCATCAGCATATAAAGCTAATTGACATGAATCAATTTTTGGGATATCGTTGATAAATATATTAAACAATAATGGACTTAAAACTCCACCTTGAGGAACACCAGCAAGAATATCATAGTGAAACGAATTGACCCCAGATACAGTAACATAAAATTGCCGATTGCTGAGGTATGATTTTACTATTTTTGTTAAATAGAATGGAAATTTTAGTGTGACCATTTTAGATAGTAGACCATCTATCCAGACTGTGTCAAAAGCGTGTTCAATGTCAAGCAGTACCATTCCAGTTGATTTCCGTTGCGACAGGTTGCGTTTCACATGAGAGTAAATTCTATGTACCTGGTGTGTCGTAGAGTGCTGTTCACGAAATCCAAATTGTTCGTCAATAAGAATTCGATGATCATCAATGTAACTTTTTAGTCGTAGTTTGATAAGAATTTCAAATATTTTACCCAAACATGGTAATAGACTAATTGGGCGGTAACTAGACGCTAAATAAGGTAGTTTATTCGGTTTAGCTATTGGAAGTATTTTGGCAACTTTCCATGAACATGGAAAATAACTAAGCTTTAAACAGGAGTTATATATTTTTGTGAGGATATTTATACCTTGACATGGTATATTTTTTATCAATATATTGACCATTAAGTCTGGTCCTGGAGCTTGAATTGGTGGAATGGATTTTAAGACTTCTGTCAATTGATGTTCAGTGACAAATTGGAATTCATCATTCTCTGTTGGTATAGTGTTTAGCATATCGTTAGTATGAGCCAGCGTGATGATAATGGGGCAACGTAAATTAGAAGTGTGCACCGCAAAGAATGTTTGCTAATTTTTCTGCCTTTTCAATATTTAGGTATAAACTAGGGTGGCTAGCACTCTCATTTCGTTTTAGTGCAGGAATAGCAAAGTTGGTTTTTTTCAACGTGGAAATTACTCCAATAAGGCTTGGAACCTTTTTCGAGTTTTTCTAGTTTGTTTTGCCATTTGTTATTAACAATCTCAAGTATTTTGTGCTTAATTATATTATTTAATTCATTAACTATTCTTTTTAGATAAGGATTTCGGGTCCTTTGCCATTGTCTGCGTCTTAGATTACGTATTTTTATCCGTTGACGGATTTCATCCGTTATAATTATTTTATCAGATGTGCACACTGATACTAGCGGTGTTGCTTTATCTCGAGCGTCTAAAACTGAATTGGTAAATAGGCCGATCGCTACATCTACTGAATCTGTGGATGAGTATTCACTATCTCCAATTTCTGTTAGCTTATTAGAGAGAATATGTTGATAAGTTAACCAGTCAGTAGCTCTATAATTAAATATTTTACTACAATTGCTAGAAGGCTCAATCGCCGTATCAACAAAACATAGTACTGGGAAATGATCTGAATTTAGTTGTTCTATTGTTTCTACCTTCCTAACCAAAATAAGGTTATGAACAATATATAAGTCCAGAACACTTGGACTACCTCTAGCACTGTAATGAGTAGGTTTTTCGGGAGCTAAAATTGAGCACAGTCCATTTTCATTTACTGTATCGTAAAGTGTTTTACCACCTTTATTACTTCGCAGACAATTCCAGTGAGTGTGTCGACTATTCAAATCTCCACCAATAATAAACAACTCATCACGCCGTATGAGTTTAAATAAATCGTTTTTATAAGATGATAAATTAGATTTTGGAGAGTAGCAACAAAAAATTTTTATGGTACGATTGCTCGGTGTAGTAACAACAATACCTATTGATTCAATGGAGGTTAAATTTAAATTGAAGATCAGATTATGTTTAATATCAGATTTGATTATAATGGCCACACCTCCACCTCCTTGATCAATACGGTCATTGCGATAAATCTTATAGTTGGGTAAATGCAAACGTAAGTTAGGTTTGAGGTATGTTTCTGTAGCTAAAACTATATCTATATTTAAGTCATTCAACAATATGCTTAGTTCAAATTTCTTTTCTTTAATGCTGTGCGCATTCCAAGTCAGGATGTTAAGACTACTATTCATTTATTACATATTTGAAAGCAATTTGAACCAATGCGTTGAACTGTTCCTCCCGAGTGGAACAACTTTTTAATATAGCAACAATATCTTTGAATACTGTAAAAAGCTCCGTTGAATTAAATAAGGAATTATTCGACGTTTTATTAGAATCTAAAATACAATCAGAATTATGATTAGCTTGGTTAGTAACATTCGCATATGAGATATGATTAGAACTATAAGGCATACTTAAATTATGTTCAGCTCCCGGTTGATTGAAAGCTGCAGGAAACTCCCTTTTATTAAATGTGAAATTGTTTGTCCTAGCGCTTGTTTTTTGCTGGTTGTTTTGCTGCAACAAGTTCTTCATTTGTATATATTTATCTCTGTGAGGACACTTTATAGAGTTGGCTGGATGATCACCTTCGCAATTAGCGCATTTGTGATTGACAGGCGTCTCGTTAATTGGGCATTCTGCTCCATCCAGATGTGTTAATGAACAATATTGACATTTAGCACGCATGTTGCAATTACTGCTTGCATGTCCATACATAAAGCATCTAAAGCATTGTGTGGGTCCCCTAGTAAAATGTAGTCCAGTTTCCCAACGGCATATCGTATGAAATAATTTATTATTTAGCTTGAGGGTACTATGGGTCATAGTACCTTTTTTAAAATACACGGAAAATAATAATTCTTTCCGTTTATTGGCTTGTTTTGGTGTGATCAATTGAACTTTTATTGGTGCTATCCCAATTCCTATAAGCTCCTCAAATACTTCAGATTCAGTTACATCTGACAGGCCAAATAACACAAATCTAGTTGTTTTATTTTCCTCTAGTGTGTATGTAAAAAATTCATTGTTGACACTCTTCAACGCCACCGAAGTTTTATTGTAATCCGCTATGTTATAACAAAAAATTTTTGTTCCAATTGAGATACTTTGAATGTTGTATTGCACAATTTTTAGTTGTTTCATTAAATCATGTACTAGTTTAGCATTACTATTAGTTACAATGGGGGGAACTCGAAGTTTTTTTTGATTGTGCAGCTTCTGCACTCAAATTAACGTTATCATTGTTGTTTGTTGTGTTATATGTTAGTAATTGATGAAGATATCGGCTAGTGTTCTTGATAGAGGGTTTCCCATGGCTACTCTGTAATTTTGTTGGTAGGTTTTGTTATATTGGAAATAGTTTTGTTTTGTTATGGCGGTTATAATTTTTATCATTTCGTTGATTTTCTTCTGCAGGTACATCATTCTCAATTAATCTGTTTGCTGAGATTTTAACTGCTTCTTCAACTTGGATATTAGAATACATATTCACTATATCCAAACTCGCCAGTTTTCTATTAGATAGGATTTTAACATTTTCAATTTGGTTAATTCCATATGATTTTTGATGGAGTAATTGCATTTATACCGTATTCGTTTTGACAACCAGTCATTAGCATACTTTGCTAAATTGCTAGTTTATATAATGGAGCTGTTGTTAAATTAACTAAAGGTCTGACTTTGTTATTTTTATGGATTTTGATGAGTGCCTTGAAATTTGGTATTGACGGTTTAATCATTTTTATATGGAACTTCTGTTTTTGGTTTATGACAATTCTTGTATGATTAATGGATCGCATTGATTTCTTTCTGGTATGTGGACATTGGATCACTCGTTATTTCTTCGATGTCGTTAGACTTGATATATTCAACAATTTTGTTGTCGTATATTTCTTTCTTGATTATCACCAAAGTATTTCTCTTGTCTGCTTGTGTTATGGCGTTTGCTTCGTATATTTTAGATCTTAATGCCTTTATCGTTTGGTGTTGTTGTATTTGTTGTTTAGTTGGTTTAGATAACTGCATATTGCTGTTTATCATTTGCTTAACTATTGTTACGATTTTGCCTTGTCACTCAAGGTTCAAATCACTGGATTGTGAATAAATGCAACTGCTTCAAATTTGAACTCACACAATTTATTTACACAACACAAAATTAACAATTAATTATTACAATTATAACACACTTTTTAATTATCAATTTAATAATCGCTTTAATAATCACTTTAATAATCTTTCTATTTAACCTTCACTGTATCACGTTTAAAATAAAACTCAGCATTCCACGGCAACGCGCGCCTTTATATACCAAAACATTTGTTTCTAGAATAATCCTAAGTGCGCATCGAGCAAATATGTTAGTATAGAAATGACGCCTAAATGTTGAGTATAAATCATAAATGCAATTGAACAATTAATGAAAATAAGTTATTCTATTCTAATCCAGGTGTCACCGTAACACTACCCCCCACCTAAGCCTGTTCGTCCCGAACAGGATCCAGATCACCTCCTCTGTAGAGCGCCAAACGTTCTAAATGCACCACCTTTGGTTTACCTTTCCGTCCTTTATGTATGCGATAAACCACGTCGTTCAACTTTTTAATGACAGTGTAAGGTCCTTCCCATGTGGGTTGCAACTTCGGTGATAATCCCTTGTGCCGTTGCGGGTTGTGAAGCCATACCAATTGCCCTTCCTCGAAGCCTTGATTATTTGCTCGTATGTCATATCGAGCTTTCATTCGATCACTTGATATTCGAATTTTCTCCCGTACAAATTGATGTATTTCATTAAGTTCCTCTTTCATCCGGTCGACGTAATCCGGTGCGCATAGAGCTGCTGATGGAACAGCCCCAAACTTTAAATCTCCTGGTAATCGCAGATTGTTCCCAAATATGGTTTTAGCTGGTGTCACTCCTGTTGTGTCATGTACCGCTGATCGGTAGGCCATCAGGAACATTGGTATATGTCGATCCCAGTTACGTTGGTTCCTTTCCACAACCTTTGCTAGATATTCCTCTAATGTGCCATTGAATCTTTCCACCATACCGTCCGACTATGGGTGTAAAGGCGTCGTTCTTGTTTTATTGATTCCAAGCATCTGACATATCTCCTGAAATACCACCGATTCGAAATTCCTTCCTTGATCCGTGTGAATTTCCATCGGTACACCAAATCTGCTGATCCAATTGTTAACCACGGCATCAGCTATTGTTGTTGTCTCCTGATTGGGTATGGGGTACACTTCCGGCCATTTGCTGAAATAATCCATTATTACTAGCATATATTTATTTCCGCTCTCGGTGGTCGGAAATGGCCCCGCCACGTCCATTGCAATTCTCTCAAATGGTGCGCCGACATTATATTGTTTCATGGTTCCACGGCTTTTTCGTCCTGGTCCCTTTACTGCCGCACATTGGTCACATCTTCGACACCATTCTACTACTGACTGTCTACATCCGGACCAGTAGAAACGTTGGCGAATTTTGGATAATGTTTTATTTATCCCTAGGCGACCTCCACTTGCTCCTCCATGATACTCCTTGAGGATTTCCGCTATCCGATCTTTTGGCACCACTACCAACAATTGTTTTACTTTGCCATCCGTGCTTTCCTACTTTCGTTTTAAACATCCATTTTCTATGTGGAGGCTATCCCATTGAGCCCAATATGCTTTTACAATGGGAGTTTTGTCAGCTATCTCACTCCATGTGGGCCGGTGTTCCTTTTCCTTATGTTTCATGATGAATGATAGGTCAGCATCCCGTAATTGCTCCTTCCTGATCATTACATCAGTCCATTCCTCATCAGGTAGCACTTGCATAAGCCGAATATCGATGATGTTTTCCTTACCCTCCACACGCCCACAATGCTTGCATTCCACGGGACATGGCCTTCTTGATAATGCGTCGGCATTTCCATGTGCACTTCCCTTCCGATGTTCAATTTGGAAATCGTAGCTTTGCAAACGTTCGATCCAACGTGCTACTTGTCCCTCTGGATTTTTGAATTGTAACAACCAGCGCAAAGCTCCATGATCCTTCCGTAGAAGAAATTTTTGGCCATAGAGGTACTTATGGAAGTGTTTCACACATTCCACTATAGCCAACAACTCTTTCCGTGTCATACAATAATTTCGTTCCGGTTTTGATAACATCTTGGAGTAATATGCAATAACTCGTTCCTCACCATTTCGTCGCCGTAGTTCTATCTTAGTGTATCTACCATTTTATTGATTTCGAGATATTCCGTTTTAAAGATTAACGCCATATACAGTACAATTATCAAATATAAGACCAGCTATAACTACACTGAACAATAGATCACGATTTTACTTAAATTTTAAGCTCAAAAGTTTTACTGATGAAAACTGTTTTTCCGGGAAAATTAGAAAAATTTGAGGACATTCCAAAAATTTTTTTGTTCTATGTCCGCTTTTCAATTTTTTTTTTGGGAGATAAACCAAATGATGGAGATACACCAGAAAACTGCGTACAATAGAAATATGAAAATTAAAGGAAATATAGGAAATACACCAATTTCCCACGAATTACACACGCGAGGAGATAACATTCAATATATTAACGATATTATTAAAAAATGAGATAGTTATTGCTTATGGGAAGTATTTGAAAATATCAAGATCAAATTTAGTTAAAACTGTTGGGTTTTCTATAATTTACACATGTAAAATTTACACAAATTATATCAAAGCAACATTTAAAACATATTTTTGTCCCCATTATTAAGGTAGATTTAATTTATTAATTCAAAATACAAATACTTAATAAACACATTTTTATTAATCACTTGTTTTTGTTTCGCAGAATATTTTTCAAAAAGTTTAAAAAATCACTCGATCGATTTCGACTTGTTAGGTCATCATCAGGAGTATCTACTGAATTGTATTAGTAAAAATTTTTTGTTATATAGTAGAAAAAAGCAAAATATAAATAAAAATAAAAGAAGGAGGGAAAAAATAAGCAATAAAAATTAATCTACGGATCGGGCAGGTAGGCGATGAGTCATAGGTTGAGTAACAAAATTCAAGGTATTTTATTGCGTACGTGAGAATAGAAAAGGGCGGAGTCTGTAATTGGTGAGAACCGGATTTCTCTCTGTTCGTTAAGGATATTTTGGTTAAGAAATATTGATTTTCGAATTTCGTAAGATTCTAAGGTATCTAAACGTCTGTCTTTGGGTTGTATATGTAATATGTCTAAATTTTTCAAGCTAGCTGTATGATTTTCTGAAGTTAAATGGTTATGGAAAGTTGATTGATTGCAACCAGATAAATGTTCTTTAGCTCTAACTCCAAAATTGCGCCCAGTCTGACCAATATAGGAGAAACTACAATCATTGCAATTAATCCTATAAACGCCAGATTTGGAAAGGCGATCAACTCTAGGTTCTTCTGCTGCTTCTAATAATACTAACTTCAAAGTGATTGGTGCGATTAAGAAAAAACTACGTGACCATGACCTTACAGCGTGTAAAGCGGATAAAGGCAATACAATTACCGTGCTCACAAAAGTCGATTACTGCAATAAAATTTCTGATTTTATTACAGAAAGTAAAGCAATAGAGCTTGGCAGAGATCCAACTAAGTCTTTTAAGACTTCGGTTAGTAAGTGTATCAACCAATGCCAGAAGTTATTTGATGGAACTGGTTGGAAGTACTCTGTCATGAATCCATCTGCCCCGATCCTTTATGGTTTACCAAAAATCCATAAGGAAGGCATTCCGATTAGACCAATAGTAGCGTATTGCAATGCTCCTGCCTACAAGCTATGTAAAGGTTTCATAAATTTTTTCAATTGTCATACTAATTTCTTTTCGGGTTACTCGGTTAAGAACTCGGTAGAATTGATTAACAAAATTCAAGACGTCGACATTCCGTTACATTCAAAACTAGTTTCATTTGACGTTGTCAGTCTTTTCACTTCTATTCCAATTAATACTTTGTCCCAAATAGTTTGTAATTACTTAGATAGGGATGTTGTAGATGAGAGCTTACGTCGTGAACTGAAGTTAGTTTTTGAGACTTGTATTAAACAAAATTATTTCTGTTTTGATAATAAATATTTCAAATTCGCTGATGGTCTACCCATGGGCTCCCCTCTGTCACCTTTGTTGGCTGAAATTTTCATGAATTTCTTCGAACAAATGATCTTATCAAATAACAATCCCTATTTTCGTCATATAATATTTTGGTATAGATATGTTGATGACATATTATGTCTATGGAATGGAACTGATAGACTGTTAGACTCTTTCCTTACTTGGTTAAATTCTCAATATCCCACCATTGATTTTACGTTAGAAAAAGAAGAAAATAAATGTATTAATTTTCTAGATATAACAATAACCAGGATTAATTCTACTTTAGACTTCAAAATTTATCGGAAACCCACGTATACAGACGCTGTTATACCTAGTTCTTCAAACCATCCCCATAATATTAAAATGTCAGCTTTCCACTCACTCATAGATAGACTAATAAACATCCCTCTGTCAAATTCAAATTATAACACTGAGCTTAACATAATTCTTCAAATAGCAACAAATAACGGATATGCAACTAGGACTATATTAAAGTTATTAAATAAAAAGCTAAAGCGTAAAACTCTAACGGGTATTTATCCACCGGACAGTCCAACGCGGGAAAATTGGCGTCGCTTAGAGTATATAGAAAAACGAGCCAACGGATTAGCAACATCGTGTCCAATTATACCAATCTTAGTTTTGGTTTTTATAATAATAACACAATAAAGAAAATGATTTTTAACAATAAACCTAGAGTTGATCGCCTTTCCAAATCTGGCGTTTATAGGATTAATTGCAATGATTGTAGTTTCTCCTATATTGGTCAGACTGGGCGCAATTTTGGAGTTAGAGCTAAAGAACTTTTATCTGGTTGCAATCAATCAACTTTCCATAACCATTTAACTTCAGAAAATCATACAGCTAGCTTGAACAATTTAGACATATTACATATACAACCCAAAGGCAGACGTTTAGATACCTTAGAATCTTACGAAATTCGAAAATCAATATTTCTTAACCAAAATATCCTTAACGAAATGAGAGAAATCCGGTTCTCACCAATTACAGACTCCGCCCTTTTCTATTCTCACGTACGCAATAACATACCTTGAATTTTGTTACTCAACCTATGACTCATCGCCTACCTGCGCGATCCGTAGATTAATTTTTATTGCTTATTTTTTCCCTCCTTTTATTTTTATTTATATTTTGCTTTTTTCTACTATATAACAAAAACATTTTACTAATACAATTCAGTAGATACTCCTGATGATGACCTAACAAGTCGAAATCGATCGAGTGATTTTTTAAACTTTTTGAAAAATATTCTGCGAAACAAAAACAAGTGATTAATAAAAATGTGTTTATTAAGTATAAGTGTGTTTCGCCAAGTGCCTACGGCAAATAGCGTAAAAAGTATCAAAATACAAACATTATCACAACACTCAATTTCAAATTCAGTCTATTTTAGTCATTATATTTATTTATAACAAAAAATTTATTAAGTGGAATAATTCTAATATATTTCATAAAATTGTTTATCAATTTATGGCATGTATATCAAAATTGGGCCTATTTTTTAATTCAACCTGAGCAAGCAGTGCACTTTCAAAAAATACTCTGTGTTTTTTTATTCAACCTGAGTAATTTTACTCTGCACACTGTGGTTTTATTTGTGAATTGTGCGTACACCGAGCATACTCGGTTCTTTAAATTTTACTCTGAACAGAATGCCAGTGTAGTAAGAGTAGGCAAAGTAAAAACAAATTATTACTCTATGCACACTGGATCATTTCGCACTGCACAACCTGCGCTCGGTGTACAATACACAGGGCAAACTTACTTGCTCGGGTTTAATTAAAAAATAGACCCATTGAATGTTGTTTTCTTTGTTTTCAAGTGGCGTTTTGTATTTAAACTGGCAAACATTTATCTTGGCCAAGTTAATGAAGAAATTTTCTTGGCACTCTTTCGAACATTGGGTTTAAATAATTCACAGGTTTCCATATTCTACTCGGCATTTCTAAATTGTTTACGATATTTTATTAAATTTAGGTTGAATTGATGGTATATAGGGTACGATGCAAATCTAGGAAAATCATTCCAATTGATGCGGCATTGTAATTTTTGAATTCGTTTTGCTTTAATTGAATAATGTGTAAGCTAACATTAGGATAATCCTTAGTATTTAATAACCTGAAAAATGATATTGGATGATGGATTTCATGATTCCGCTGATGCTTCTCAATAGCACTATGTACAGCATCAATTTCTTGAACCTAAAAATGTCCAGGCTGTGAAAATTTTTGTTAAATTTTTGTTCAGATTCGAATAACTATAATGCAACGTGGCGGTTTCTATTAATACTATTTAACCACGTGATCAAACATCACCGTACGCCACTAAAATTGAGCAAGTTAAAAGACCGTGGGAGTTAGAACAAAATCGAATAGTTATATTGCATCTATAAAATTCAGTGTAATTTTGTTCAAATGCATACAAAATCGTTTTATTGTGAAGTGGATATACAACAAAATCGAATGATTCCGAATAATTGTGTTAGGCAGTTACACCAAAATGCACACTGTGTAACACTAAAACTATTGTAGATAGAACAGTTTTGATTAGAGATTTAGAAAGAACTCGCAAAATTACATATAGAATCGTTGAAACCCAAAAAAATGCAATTTTGGACTTACAACAAGATAGAACTACGGCGACGATTTGTTGCCTGTGATAATACTCCTCCTATACCATCATTACTTGCATCGGTGTCCAAAATGAATTTAACGTTGGGTATAGGGTATGCGAGGATTGGTGCTTCGCATAATCGTCGTCTTAGTTCCACAAATGCCTCTTCCTGGTCATCCTTCCATTCGAATGCCTTGTTCTTCCTGGTTAACTCGTGTAAACTCTTTGCCATACTGGCGAATCCTGGTACGAATCGTCTATAGTAGGTGCACAATCCAAGGAAGCTCCGTAATTCATGTAAATTTTTAGGTTGTGGCCATTCCTTCACCGCTGCTATCTTATCTTCGTCGGTATGGATTCCATTAGTTGTTACCTTATGACCCAAATATTTTACTTCCGTTCTAAATAGTTTACATTTCTTTGGGCGTAGCTTCAATCCAGCGGCCTGTATTGATGGTTTTCGTCTTATCCGAGAGATTTAGAGTCCTAATTGGTACTCTATTATCGCTGTCTGGTTTCACCAGAACTTTCCCGATCATAATTTCTCTGGCTCCGCTCTCTGCTTCATTGGCTTCCACAACCCATAACCTGGGTGACCCAGAACCTCCCTCCAATCTTGCCCATACTATTGTTTCCGAGTTCGGTGGCAGCTTCTCCCGATGATCCATTATGATTCGCCTGGTCGTTTCTCCTATAGTGCTAACGTGAAGTGGCAACTCGATATTATCATAGGTTAATACACCCCGTCCAACATCCACCACGAAGCCATTTGTTCTCATGAAGTCCATCCCCAAGATGACTTCGTCTACAATATCTGCAACCAGCACCCCGTGTTGAAAGTGTTTCGCCCAATCCTTATTTTTACGACCTTTTTCCCTTTTATTGCTGAATTTTCTCCAGTCGCCGTTCGTAATTTCATTCCATTAGCTGGTTCCATAATTCCATCGATAATATCCTCACGGACAATCGTATGAGTTGCTCCCGTATCCAGCGTGATCGTGCATTTCTTCCCATCAATATCGGCTTCAATTGTTAAGCTGTCACCGCTCCTTGCTATTCTCGAAACATGGATGGAGTTTATGGGGCAATCGGTTGTGGGAGTCAGCTTCTGCCCCTGCAAACTGACTCTTTTTAGTTTAACGACTCCGCTGTCGTCTGACCCGCCCTTCTGGATTCTATCTGTTCCTCGTTTGATCTACGCTTCATAGGAGATGGCGACCTTGCTCGTTTCTTCTTAATCTCCCAACAGTCCCGTGAGATGTGACCCATTCTATCACATACCCAGCATTTAATCCTGCCACTTCCATCTCTGAACCTTGGTGTAGCCCGCGCGGTGTCTATTCTGGAATCAATCTCCACTCGACGAATTTTCATTGCTGGTTTGATGATGGTTTGCGCAGTTTCGTTTGTTAACGCACAAGCGATGGTTTCCGTGAAAGTTGCCTTAGGTGACAACATCACCGCTCTGCGCGTCTCAGGATCTCGAATACCGTCAATGAATGCATCTATTTTAATTCGCTCCATGTAATCGGCCGACATATTTGAATGTGCTAAATGCGCGAGCCGCTCAATTGCCAATGAAAATTCCTGTAGCGATTCTCCTCCTTTTTGGTATCGACCCTTCAATTCCATGCGATAGATTTCTCGCTTATGGTCACTTCCATATTTTCGATCTAGCGCCTTCATAATTGCGATGTAAACGTTCCGTTCTTGCTCGGGAATGATTTGTAGTGTTTCCGCCGCTTCGCCTTTAAGAGCCACAATTAACGCTCCAACACGTTGTTCTTCATTCCACTGATTTTGTTTAATCGCCGTTTCGAATTGGAACTTTCCATCAAATGTTGGTGGTTTTAACTTAACTGCATTAACCGTCTGGATCACTTGTTGTGTCATTCCATTCGCCTTGACATCTTCAAGCTCTTTCTCGAGACGTTGCACTTCGGTTTGTAGATCTTGTTTAACCGTTTGTATATTTTGGTTAACCATTTCAAATTTTTGTTGAACGTCCCCTTTAACATTTCGAATTTCTGTGTGTAACTCGGTTTGCAGCTTTTCCACTTCGCCGTGTAATGTAGAACATAACTCCCGAAACTTCTCGTCCATTTTCTTTTGACCGTCTTCTATTTGGTGTTTAATGTCCTGGTTCGACAGTTTAATGTCCGCTCCTTGTTGCTCCATTTGTAACTTCAACTGTTGTCCCATCATATTCATAGCAGCCATCAACTGCGAAAAATCGAAACTTCCAGATGGGTTTTGTGTTGTTTCGACCACCGTTTGTACGTCCTTTTCTTTCTTATCCAAACTGATCTCATCCGTTTTTTCCTCCTCGAAATCATACACGTCTGGATCTAAACCTTCTTTCTCTATGGCCTCACGTAGTCGCTCCACCAAACTAGCTTTTGTGCCTTCATTGGCCAAACCTCGCCGTGTCAGTTGCTCCTTTAATTGCGCAAGCTTTAATCCGTAGAGAATCATTTTCCTTATTATTCACAATCTCACCGCTGTCACCAATTGTTACGATTTTGCCTTGTCACTCAAGGTTCGAATCACTGGATTGTGAATAAATGCAACTGCTTCAAATTTGAACTCACACAATTTATTTACACAACACAAAATTAACAATTAATTATTACAATTATAACACACTTTTTAATTATCACTTTAATGATCGATTTAATAATCACTTTAATAATCTTTCTATTTAACCTTCACTGTATCACGTTTAAAATAAAACTCAGCATTATACGTCAACGCGCGCCTTTATATACCAAAACATTTGTTTCTAGAATAATCCTAAATGCGCATCGAGCAAATATGTTAGTATAGAAATGACGCCTAAATGTTGAGTATAAATCATAAATGCAATTGAACAATTAATGAAATTAAGTTATTCTATTCTAATCCAGGTGTCACCGTAACACTTATATTTCTGCTTTTGTCTGCAAGATGGCGGTTTCGATGTTTAACATTTGTTTTACATTTATTATTTTGGTTTGTGGTGGAATTAAATTGTAATTAAAGCCCATTTCTAACATTCTAACTTCTGTTTCGGTAAATTGTATTTCGGTGTTGTTATATTCTCTTGGATAGAACTGGTGGTTTGTTGTAATCTGGTTGTCCAGAGTGGATTTTTTCTTAGTTGTGACAAATTTTCTATTTTTTTCCTGATTTTGTTTCGTTTCTTGCACATATCTTTTCCCACCTTTTCTTCTATTTTGTTGATGACTGCTTTTGTGATAAGTTCGTAATCGAAAAGATGTCTAGAAATATGTGTAAAATTTACATCAACACTAATACAATTTTTCTAAATATCACATTTTCGCGCTATCCTAATTATACAATAAAAATAATAATTATATTATAAAATTAAAATTTATTATTTTGTGTGTATATGATAAATATGAAACAAAATATAATAAGAAAATAGTTAAAAATTTGTGTATAATGTAAAAATCACTGATTCCTAATCTTATATACTAGTATACGCCAATTCGTTCTCTACTAATTAAACATTTAGTCATACAATAATATCGATTAATTTGTTTTTTTTATGTATTTTTAATTTTCAAAGCTTCCAGTTTTCGTTCAACACTAATACATAAATAGAGTAATGGGGACTTAATTCTAAATTAAATTTTACCTGCTACAAAATTGGTCATCTTCGTGAAGAATGAAATTAAATTTTCTGTAAATTTGGAGATCCTTGTGAAATTTCAGAGAAATACGTATACCGAAAGTGGCGTGACAGGTTTCGAATGAGCTTTTTTAATTTTTGCAATGGCGTTGAAAGGTAGCTAGAAAAAACTAAGAATTAAAGGTACTAATAAGTTAAAAGATATTTTCAACAAGGATGGTCCTAGTTGGTATTCAGAATTTTTAGCGGGAATGAGGATATTTGATTAAGCAAGAGTGTGTTAATTAATATTCGGCTAAGTTTTATTTTTCGCTTTAGGAATGAAGTTTGGTGTATTCGAGATTTTAGGACGTTAGTGATAAAAAAAAAGTTGGGTGGCTGTAGGTAGGCCACAACATAAACCCCTTCAATTTTTTTATCTTACCTTAAAATGTAGATTTTCCATCCAGCACATGTAGATATTCTACAAATGCCATTATTCTACAAGGTACATCTCAACGTGCTTGATCGCTCGATTATTTGACATGGTTGTAGCATTTCAAGATACACGAATGTCGTCCAACCCCAACCAACAAAAAGCAACAAATTCCTTGGTTTTAAAGTAGTTCTGCCATTATTTGTGGCTACCCGAATTAAGAAAAGTGTTGTTTATGAATTTAAATAAGCGTTTAAGAAAAGTAAAAAAACTGAAATAAAATATGTTTTTTTAAATTATTTAGGGAAAGATTTTAGAAAAGTAATCAAAAAATATGTAATTTTATATTTATTTTGAAAAAGTAACAGGAATAGAAGATAAAATAAAATAAAAAAAACTAAGGCGAGTTATTCATTTTTGTGTCGAATTTTCTAAAATAAGTTACTTACTAATACATCTACTTCTCGTGAGTATATTTTCTTCTTCATTAAACAACGAGAAAATAATAATAAACATTTGAATTTGAAAATGAATTAAGATAAATTTACGAAGAAATGAAATGTGCGTTTTTTAATCCATTTTAAATTGATTTTTTTTCTTGAAATTACTTTTTTAAATTCAGGAAATACCAATTAAAAAAAGTGGAAATGTTTCATACAAATATCACTTTTTTAATTCAATTTTCTTAATTCAACTTGTCTTAATACGGATAGCCATCGCTTGTGTTATCTTAACACACTTTGAGCAAGATTTTTCGCACAATCATTGTCGTAAGTCATCCCTTTTTCGTCGCCCATAACTTTACGCTTCGAATGTTTTGATTTCATATGTTTTAGAAAGTGGTGGATACTGGGTCTATTAAATATTTCATTGTAAATCATATGATGCTTAAACATTCATTAGAATCCCCAAATTATATATAGCTGTTTGATGGTGAATGTTGACTTTCTCGGTGTTGTTATAGCTGCTAATATTACCGATTTTTGCACTATTTCGGGCTAATTCGCCCGAAACGGGTTATTTTTCTTATTCTGCAACATTATAAACATCGCTAAAAATGTAATTTTTATAATGCTCTACGAAATTTCATCTTTAAAATAACATTTCAAAAATAACATGTATTTTTAAAATAATATATTACTGCAGAATACACCAAAAAGACAAAATTGTTTATACCTCGCAATATAATTTGTTTGAAATAATTTAAACTTGGCAAATAGTGATTATAATTTATTGTAATGTTTAATAATTAAATATGAATTAAGAAAAGTTTTTGCAGAGTTATAAAACCATGTTTGTTGTTTGTCACCATAATTTGTAAAACACGAATAAAAAATTGTAAATTTATAATAGCCGATTTTGTTTACTTGGTGTGCAATCGCGATTAGAGAATCACGATAATTTTTGTGCTTGTTGGTGTTATGTACTTTTGGATAGAATAATATAATGTATTTTTTCTGGGGAAGTCATCGAAAACTATCAAGTACGGTTTCGTTGCAAGTCATTCAGTTATTGGTCAGCTTTTCTTTTTTAATAGGATTCTATGCAACGGCTATGAAATATTTCGTGATGTATTCCAGGCTAGTATTTCTAAATTTCAACAGAGGTACGAATTTATTATCGAGTGAGTTTGTAAAAGGCTTTTGAATGTCTAGGAATGCCTATGTATATGTATCCACAAATGCAGTTACAATATTATGTATTTAAAGGTTGAGCTGGAGATACTTTGAACTTAATTGAGAAAGTGAGAATTAATAGTTTCCAGCGAGTGTTGGATGAAAATAAATAAGCCAGATGCCAAATATTTCCGCCCCGGTGGCAAAGTGGTTAGCATGCTTGCTCCAGCGACCGGAGGTCTCAGGTTCGCTTCCCGGCGATGACAAGGAAAAAATTTCACGGCTGGTTTAGGATTAATGAATTAATCACTCATTATCCGAAATGAAAATATGATTATGAAACCTCATTTGAGGCGGCCAAATCCCTTGATGGGATATAGTGCCAGAGAGAGAGAGATGCCAAATATCTGATCACTGGCTTCAGAAATAACAGGATAGTGCATTTTATTAGTGATGACTTCACATTGAAAGAGTGACAGTAGTAAAATATTAATCACAATAATCGTCTGGGAGGATATATTATAAAATTACTTACCGCCATCATTCCTGCTTTGTTTCCGCCTAAATGCAACATATCGATTTCTGTAAAACAGTTTCAAAACAATCGAGTTCATATAACTGTTTAGAGGTCTAGATTGTCTTATATCTGAAACAAACTAATTTTTCAGCACAACATTAGCAGCAACTAGTATGCTCAGTAGAGGCCTACCAAGGCAGAATCTTAAATCGGAATTCATTTTTAGTTGTTCAGTGAAAATTTAAAAGAATTGAAATACCAAGATAAATTGCTCGACTAGAATTATTTTTATATTATTATAGTCCAAAGTGAAATCACTTAATCAGGTGCCTTTAAATGTTAAAGATTTAAATATCTTAACACGTATCTGTGAAAAAATATTAGCGTATATAGATACATTTATTTGAAAATCCCAATTATCGGTTCATAAACTTTCATAATTACCACAAAAGTAGTTTCTTTAAAACTATCGATTGTTTCATATTACAACATGTTATTAAAATTAGAAAACAGTTTGAGATGTGCTTCGTTGTTTTTATAGTTGCTTAACACATTATATTTTTTGTTAATTTTTAATTAATAATATATAAAATTTAATTTAGAACACGCGGTGTCCCAACCCATTTGATTGGGTCTACACAGTTTGATGACAACTCATCGGATAACAGCGTCGAAGAAAAACTAATAATACGTAACTTAAATTTATCATTAATCTATAATAATAAAGGTACACCACCTATATTGCATTCACTAACCGATACAAGCAAAGATAAAAATGGACAAGATACGAATAATAGTATTGTTAATGATAATAAAGGTGAAAATAATTTATTAAAAAATGATGAAAATGTCGTTGTTTTAGAAACTGGCAGTGAAACTGTTGATATCATAAGTCCACCACCGGGTTTACCAAAACAAGAAAATAGTGCTAGGTTAAGGCGGTATAGGCATAATTTTGAGTAAATTATTTGTAATAAATATAGAGTAGTTTTTTGCCTTTATATAAAAATCAAATGATCTTGAACGAAATTTGATGTTCTTTATTTGATTGCCAATGTTATATACGATTATTTATTAAATTCACAAACATCACATAAATGTATAAAATTCACGCAATATTAAGAAATGTTTAATACTTTTTAGCAATAGACCTAAAGCAATATTTTTTATACCCGAGCATCTTTTCGTAAGTTTACTGCAATCGCAGCGTGTGTATTCGTATAAAATGATATTTATCCCACAACGATAAACTGAAATTCAATTTTTGGTAAATAATTTAAACTTAAACCATTTTATTATATATGATGGGAAATTTCCACAAGCTGATACATTTACAGCTTACAGTTCTTCGTTGATCTGAGGAGATACTTTGTAGTGTAACGTGAAGTTATATCCTTGACCATTGGAGGGTTGGGTGCCCATCTATTAAAAAAGGCAGTCGCTTGACGTGTGAGCTATCTTATGCTTATATCATATACAAGTTACTGCTTTACATTATTTTTAATAGATTAATCTCTGTCGAGGAACACGTTATACTACAGCAGATTTCGAAGATATCAGTAACTTTATAAATATTTCTAAGCTTCTGTCAAGGTACACAATATTTCTCGTTTCAGGTAAGCCTGTAACTCGACCACTCAAGAAAATTTATCGTTTGCATTGGAGTGCCTAGAAATAATTTGAAAGGTAGCACAATTTTTTGTAATGACAGTAACATGGTCGCAAAGTTTTGTAAATTGTAGAAGAAAGGTAAACAATAATTTTGTTTTCTTCCTTTCCACAAACAATATTTGTTGAAAATTATCACCGGATTGAATAGTGACGCCCTAGTGTTGCCCTGTGTAGAGTATCAATAATTTTTGCCGCTACTTCGGTGTTCGTGAGGATACTAAAGGACGTTTGGCTGCTTCTATACAGCCTGGATTTGTGTATTTTGGAACCACTAAATTTAACGCGTAATAAATGCTACAAAATTATTTGGCGAGAGCCCTAAATCTATCATGTAATAATCACTCACACAATTTATTCAAACATGGCATTCCAGCTGTAATTCGTTTGCTCGGCGAAAAATATGATGCAGTACATGCTGATGAATTTTAGTAAATTTTCACCCACTTTCATTTATTAAAGCCTTAATACTCCGCAATGTATATGGTACCTAAGGTTCTCTGAAGACAATTTCGAACTTCAGTTTCGTACAAGAACACAACAAATTGTAATTGCATATTATAATTTAAATTAAACTGAAACATTGATAGCCCTTGAAATAAAATAAAAGGCTTGTTTATCTGCCAATGACTATGATCATTTTTGGCATTCATACTATATAAGCTAACTCAGCCATAGAAAGACAAACGAAAAAAACTAATCTAAATTTGAGAATTTGATGGTATTTAAAACGCAGATTTTTTTTTTATAGTCTATCCGCTATATGTTAACAATTAGATAGAGGTATCTTATAAAATTCCAGCTTGTTATTGTGCATATCCACACTAGGGTAACTTTTATCTGGTATTTTTTTCGTTTCTTTCCCCTTTACCAATAAAATCGGTTTTATCCGCGCCGCAATTTTTTTTGATTTTATTGGTAAAGGGGAAAGAAACGAAAAAAAATACCAGATAAAAGTTACCCTAGTGTGGCATCAGCCATTGGGTAATAAAAAACAACTGTGGCAGTTGACTACTTAATACCTAACACGTACCTCGCAAATATTCTAGAAAGAAGCATCAAGCTGTATAACCTATTTGCTACCAATAGCCAGCGAAATTTGGGTTAAAAGCGGAACCAGTCAGAAATAAAAACTTATCTAAATAAAAAAATAAGAATGCGGTAAATGGCATTTCAATGTTATTACCCAGTCAAACTTAATTTTCATGTAAGAAACCGAATTTCCCCTTCGTTAAATTACAGCTGTTTGTAAACGAATAGCTGTTACTTAAAATTATTATTTTTGGCTGGTTGGAATACCAAAAAAAAAAGAAAAACAATTGGGTTCGGTAAAATTCGTATTTTTTTTTGTTAAGTTCTTATTTCTGACTGGTTCCGCTTTAATAGTGAGGAAAAAATGCGTTACAAAATATGTTTTATCTACCTCCCGGAGTACGTCCACGAGAGTTACATTGTTACAATATTGTTAACAATGATAGCTCAAAATCGTTCATGAAACTACATTGTGACAATGACCACGTGCGTTTTTCATTCACAAACTCTACATTGTTACAAATGTCATTCTCAACCCTACTCGAGACTGCCTCTACAAATGTCATTTTTTAATGGTGTATGTATCATGATCGTACTATCAACAACCATTATATGTAGTTTTGAAGAATAATTTAAAGAACAAAATTCAATTTTTAATATATGTATTTATTTAAAAAAAAATTGTGTTTTATGGATACGGTGATTATTTTGATGCTCCATAATTATTATGTTACTCTTTATGTTATGAAGAAGTTAAGAGATCAATTTTTTATTGTTTTCATTTGTTTTGACACTTGAGACAATCTCAATGTTAACTACTACGTCATTTCTACAATGACAGTTGTTACAATAGTTAACAATGTAAATCTCGTGAACGCAATCCCGTCCAAATGTATATGCATTATCTATTGTAGAAACATAAGACATACAGTCAGAAACATTCAGATGTAAACGGGATATCTTTTTTATAAAAGTGTTAAAATTTAATAAGAAATTCCAATGTTTTTCAGATTTGTTTTTATAATCTTAGTTTATTTATTATTTTAGACAATAAAAGCAAAAAAAATTACAAAACAAAAACAAACAAGAAAGGATTTATCCTTGAATATTCATTTGAAGATCATAAAACTTACGAACATTCAGATGTATACGAGGGGTTATAATAAAACTCAATTTTATTTTATTGCTAAGAAAAAACACATGTACATTTTTTTTATATTTTGTTGGGTTCCCTGTGTTTTTTTCTAATAGCCTTTAATTGATCTGGCATCGATTCTACCAATGTTTTTGTAGGAATTTTATGCCATTCCTCAATAATAGCTGATTATAATTGGTTTTTTTGTTGAATTGATTGATTTTCTTTCATTTTCCTTTTGAGATGCTCCCACAGATTTTCAATTGGATTGAGATCTGGGCTTTGAGGTGGGGGGAGGCAGTCCCAATCACTTTTGGACACTTGAAAAGACACTACATCCTAACAATTCATGCTTTATGTTTTGGATAATTGTCCTGATAAAAAGGAAAAGTATTTTCTATATAGTTATCGAGCCGATTCTTTTAAATTCTTCTTTAACATGTTTAAATATTTTTCCTTGTCCATAATCCCATCAAAAAATTTCAAATTTCTAACTCCTTTATGACCCATAGTACCCCAGAACATTACACTATTTCCACCGTGTTAAAACATTGGGCATACATTTCTAACATAACACTCTTTATTTACCACGTTTTCTTCTAACTTTTTCTTGTCTTTTACCACTTTGAAACAAGGTAAATTGACTTTCATCGGCAAAAATCACATGTTTCCAAAACTCGATACTTTCATTTTTATATTTTAAGGCAAAATCTACTCTTCATTTTATTTTATTTACTTAATAAACACATTTTATTAACCACTTGTTTTTTATTTCGCAGAATTATATTTTTGAATATTTTAATTAAAAAATTTGTTCAAAAAGTTTAAAAAATCACTCGATCGATTTCGACTTGTTAGGTCATCATCAGGAGTATCTACTCGATGATGACCTAACAAGTCGAAATCGATCGAGTGATTTTTTAAACTTTTTGAACAAATTTTTAAATTAAAATATTCAAAAATATAATTCTGCGAAATAAAAAACAAGTGGTTAATAAAATGTGTTTATTAAGTATTAGTGTGTTTCACCAAGTGCCTACGGCAAATAGCGTAAAAGGTATTATTTTATTTACTAATAAAAGGTTTTTTCCCGCTATACGTGAAAAATAACCATTTTTTCTTAAAATTTTTTTAACTGTAATTGGATTTATATTTTTACCATTAAACCTGAAGACCATTTTAGCTAATTCCACTGCAGTTAAACTTAGGATTTTGTCTTATTTCGCGCTTATTGAACTTTTCATCTGATGGTGATATTTTTCTCGGACTTCTTGTGCTGGGTGTATTTTCTATTTGGCCTTATTTAAAATACCGATCATAAATGTTTTGTACTGTTGATTTACAAATGTTAAGTATTATCGTGATTTCACTCGATGATTTCCCTTTTCTTCGGTGGAAAATCACTAACGATCTAATATTAACCGACGTACTCTTATCCATTTTGAAAAACTTCAATCAACTAAATTACGGGTGGGAAATAAAATAGTACTGATTATTTTTGATTAAATAATAAACAAAAAACCAAAGTAGAGAAAAAACACGCACTAAAAAATTATAGCTCAAGTGCTTTCCTTATGCTCAAGTGTTTTTCCGTGCACTCGTATACATCTGAATGTTTGTACGTTTTATGATCTTCAAATGAATATTCAAGGATAAATCCTTTTTTGGTTTGTTTTTGTTTTGTTATTTGTTTTGCTTTTATTGTCTAAAATAATAAATAAACTAAAGGGCCAACTATAGATAGAATAAAAAAAATAACAGAAAAACGTAAGAAACGAAGGCAAAAAATATTATTCCAATTTGACTTTTCGGCTATAGATTACTTAAAATATTAAGTTCATTCTTATATTTCATGTAATATTTTTTTAATGTATTTGCTAAAATATTGAGTGAAAATAGTTTTGAGTATATTATATCTCAACAAATATATGTGTTTAAAATTACAAAAGTTATTTATATGCGGTTTAAATTACCGCAATTCGATAAATTATTTTTTTAGGTCTGCTTTAGAAAAATGCAATTAGACAGTGTAGTGAAAATTATTTTTGATTTTATATTCATATTAGTATACATATGTGTACATGGATATTTTATAAATAGGAAACATAAAATACACCAATTATTCCAAATTCCCATATATAAAATAATAAAAATGCATATTACTTGTAACGCACAGAAATTTGTTTGAGTTTTGTTGTTGTAATTGTTAAGTTTTTTATTCTTGCACGAAAATTTTCGCTCTGCTATTCTTTTTACGTGACAGCAAAATTAAAACGCAATTTCTCTTAAACTTTTTATTTTTGTTATTCTGAGTATGGTCGTATACATTTAAATCCTATCTCGCTCTCTTACGTTATTTTTTTTATTCTATCTATAGTTCCCACTTAAGATTATAAAAAAAATCTGAAAAAAATTTCATTTTCCTATTAAATTTCAACACTTTAATAATAAAGACATGCCGTATAACATCTGTCGAATGTTTCTGACTGTATTTAGTATCTTAAGTTATTGTTATTTCTTGATTTATGATCTTTAAATGAAATTTAAAAGATCACTACTTAATCAGCACAATATGTTCTTTGGTTGTTTCGATTTTTACAAACCTCACAATTAATACCTTAGCTGTGGGAATTATAAAGTTATGGAGGTGTATTATTTTTGATGTTAATAAGTTCTCTTCTACACTTTAAAATATGTACATCAGATTTCGTTCAATGTTCATTAAAACATAGTGTAGCGTGAAACATGAATAATAGATTGAAACGGAAGTTCTTAGTGTTTCTTTGCTACTACTATATTGTTATGCTGTATATGACAAAAAATTAATTAATGAAATTTAATTTATTCATTACTTAGTAATAGCGACATTTAATTATATTATATTATACAAACTATCTCCTTAAAATAACTCACGCTTATATTACATAAATGTATTATATTATAAATGTATAAATATATATAATACTATTTCATTTAGATGAAATTGGTAACAGAAAAATATTTAGTTTGGATCTGTTGAAAGTTTTAAAAAATACTATCATCTCATCAGAGCTTTGTGTGTGGCGACTGCAGATTGTAACACACTGCACCATTTTTTTCAATTTTTTATTCCGAAAACGATATTATTGAGTATGTTCATGTTTTTTCATCACATTAACTAATTCTTTGGTTAAACATTTTATTGATTTTACTTAAAATATTTGATCATTGCATTGAAGCAATTATGATACAATTGAATTACGACTATTTACGAGTATAATCATCGATACGGGATATCGTGCAAAATTAATTTTTGACACAAAACTAAATCACATATTCTTTGTCCAGAAATATAGCAAAATGGCGATAGCACCTAGTTTTACTGTTATATCGCGTTGGAATTCGAATGTTGTGCTGAAGATTCCCACTATTAGCGGTTAAGGCAAATAATTTTTGATGAAATATTATTTGTATATCATAATAATTAATTTTCAAAAAAAATTTAAAAATGTATGTTCTATTCTGGCCGGAATTAATAAACGATGTAGCAGTTAAGTGGCGCTGTTTCCCATTGGTTCAAACATAAATAAAATTAGATTTCTCATATAATAACTATACTTTATGTTAATTAAATGTTTCGTTAATTTTGTTTATTAATAAACTTGTATTTAAATATAGATAGTTTCATAAACATTTTTCTTTTGATAAATTACTAAATCGGGGGTGTTTGA
>OW052223.1:181705-244075 GCA_932526605.1 Nephrotoma flavescens | reverse complement strand
ATATATATATATATATATATATATATATATATATATATATATATATATATATATATATATATATATATATATATATATATATATATATATATATATATATATATATATATATATATATATATATATATATATATATATATATATATATATATATATATATATATATATATATATATAATGCGCAAATAATCGTAAACGAAATAAAAATGGCGTTTTATTATTAATATTTTTATAATAATTTGTTGTTGTTGTTTTTCGGCTCGATTCCGTATATATTTACTACGTATATACATATTAAGAATTCAATCCAGCTATGCTACACACAATTTTGGTTTCTGGATTCAAACTACTGCGCAATAGATTTTAATTTTTAATCTAAACCCTTATTTTAAATTAAATCATTAAATTTTTTTGTCTTGTTTTATTCTGTTCTCTCGAAAATAAAATTTAAACAAAAATCTACATCTCAAAAATGTCCTTAAATGTTTTTATTTTCATTTCAAATTTTTTCATTTCGGATTCACGGTTAAAATTTTTACGTCGCAGCTGCGTAATAAAATTTTTTTTCGCGAATCCAAAATGAAAAAAAATTGAAATGAAAATAAAAAAATTTAAGGACATATTTGAGATTTTATTTTCGAGAGAAAAGAATAAATAAAACAAGACAAAAAAGTTTA
The DNA here is from genome assembly GCA_932526605.1 of Nephrotoma flavescens. Taxonomy (NCBI): domain Eukaryota; kingdom Metazoa; phylum Arthropoda; class Insecta; order Diptera; family Tipulidae; genus Nephrotoma; species Nephrotoma flavescens. The sequence continues at coordinate 243,398 of OW052223.1, read as the reverse complement.
ATGATTTAATTTAAAATAAGGGTTTAAATTAAAAATTAAAATCTATTGCGACTTAGTTTGAATCCAGAAACCAAAATTGTGTGTAGCATAGCTGAAAGAATCAAAGTGTGGAACCACGGATCCGACATACATGTAGCCATAATTTAAATTACGTCATTCTGCATATTGCGCTAATAATGCATTCGAAGTTGTTGTAGTCATCGTTCATATTTTTATTTTTAAGATAAATTAATTCAATATAAATAAAGAGTTTTTAATGTCAAATATTTTTCGAGAGAATTTATTCGCTTACAATTACATTTGAGTTATTTGATTGACTTTGGAACTATTAGTGAAGGCGTGGCGTGTAGTATAAATATAACGAGCATTGACAAGTTTAGAAGACGAATTTGTGATGAATTATTCATTAGCTGCTTTTAACGAGCCTCGTGGGGTTATGCGTATCTTACAACTAGTGAGTAGTGGTTGCAACATGTTATACATTTATATATCATTGTTTTTTATACATATTTATTTGTGTACAGATATTCGGAATATGTGCATTTGCGACTACTGTTGGATTTTCCGTTACTTTAGGGTCACAGTGTTATTCGCGTGAGACTCTAACGGAGATCGCATACCCTTTCCGGTTTGGTCGTTATGTCTGCATGCAACAAGTGAATGAGACCAGTCCACCAGAACCATCAAACTATATATCCGCAGATGTGTCAACCGATGCTCAATTTTTCGTGGCCACTGGAGTGCTTTCCTTGATGTACTGTGTGTTTATTATCGCGTTTTATGCACTATTCAATGAGCTGTATAAATCAAAAAACGAAATCCCGCTAGCCGATTTTATACTTACCATGATATTGGCGGTATTTTGGTTATCGGGAAGTGCTGCATGGTCGAATGGAACAAGTGGCTTAAAACAAGTGACTGATTTAGATGACCTCAAAAAGGATTGCATTAATTGTTCGTTAACGTTAACAAGTTTTTCTAAATTGAATATTTCATTGGTATTAGGATATTTAAATTTCTTCTTGTGGGGATCAGATCTGTGGTTTTTGTATAAAGAGACGGTATGGTTCCAATCCCGGCAACAAACACCAGCTGTTTAAAATAGTTGTAATTGCCATGTCTCCTTAGTTTATTGGTTAATAATTTTTGAATTATTGGTTATAATTTTACATTCATCGCCTAATCGAAATAATTTTTCCGTTTGGCCTTTTCTAGAAAAAAGGGCAATGATTATTTTGTATTTTTGTTGTATACATTAATTTGCCAATAATTGTAAATTTATTATTTTGGTTATTAGTGTATTTTACATTATACGTATCTCATTAATAAAAATCATTTTTGTTATGTGGAATGTAATGCCTTAAAATCGTTCTTATTCGTAATTTCTATGACTAAGATTTCACTGTATTTTTACTCTTAAGTTAAAGTATTTGTAATCAAACTTTGAATCACAGATCTTAAATCTGGATACATTAATGTAGTATGTAGCGTTCATAGATTTTTTGTGTAAAATGTAATTTGAGTTAATTGGGGGGGTAGTTATTTATAACAAGCAAAGTTCGGAAATCGTTTCATGTCACAAACTAATTACTATTGTTAACACATTACGGTCAATTCACGCGTGTTGTATGGATTTGGAAGGTACAAAAAATATAAACGAGCTAAAAATTTTTGGTTATATCAAGAGGTGGTGTTTTATATATTAAAAATACTATTTAATAACTAAAAATAAGAAAAATATTTTTGTATTGTCAAAAAATGGTTTAAACACAACTGAAGTTCATATAAAAAAAAAAATATTTTAGCGGACTGTAATGTGTTAACAATATGGGTTGTTCGATATATGTCTTAAAGCGGAGAAACGGATTAATAAATCGAATTCCCAAATGTTAAGGAAATAAGGAAAAAAGTATTTTTATAATAAGAGAGCGGTAAAACTGGACTTATTTCAGTCTTGGATTTGTTGTATTTATTTGTCATGCTGTATATATGTACATGTTAACCAATTATATATTTAATAAATGTATATTTTATCGACTGATACATACTGATGCGATCTTCACTTCTGTATCTAATCTCTCTGTACCTGTGTATAATTATATAATTCATTATAAACTCCGTTTAAAACAGTTTTATATTACAATAAATAAAATTACAAATACGCAACTTAATAGAAACAATCAAATACAGCAATTTAATACTTATTCATATTTAAATAACCATAGACATAATATATTAAATAATATTATATATTTAGGCATAAGAATTTATTGTTTAATTTATTTAAAGAGAAATGAAAAGAAAATATCAAAAATCACCAAACTTGTTTTTGTTAAAAAAAATACCTTTCTTACTCTGGAATCGAATTTGTTAGGCTTTTTGTGCTCGTCACACCAGCCAGAACGATATCAGCAAGAACCAAACCAAATATGGCACAAGTAGTACGTTGCATTGTGCACTATATGATTTTTCAGCCGGAACCATACCCTCTACAGCCAAACCAACTATTTATTTACTTTATTTTTCAAATAAGGTAAACGGCCATAATACTGACATAGGCGGTATTACTGACATAAATTGCATATCTTTTATGCCCGGTTTACATACGACCAACATTTTTTTTCTGCAAAATGAATAAGATATAACATTGACTTTTTGCACATACAAGAAAAGCAATATATCCCAACAAAATTTTGCAGAAGAATTTTTGAGCAAAAACCACCATAAAAATGAAAATGTTGCCATAAAATATATTCGATCCGAGTATTTTTATGGCAACATTTTTAAAATTAACAAGAAAAAAAAATATTTCGTATTTATAAATGTTGAGGATTCATAATATAAACAGACGCCATAGATAAAAATGTAAATTTCACATTTTAATTAATTAAGAATAAATTAATAATGATCCTAAAAAAAAATTACGCCATTACTATATATGTTTATTTCTTTCTGGCATATTGAATATTTTTATATTGCGGATTCTTTCTTATTTACCTGCAAAAGTTTGTAGAAGAAAACAATATTCTTATGTAATGCTGAATACGTATTTGCGGATGCAACGATTGTTGCAATCGTTTCCACAAGATAAACCAATCAAATTGCGTGTTTTGCTCTATGCCCCGCCTACTCTTGCCGCAATCGAATTGAAATATTTTTTATATTGAGCTATGGTTTCCTCAAGCTTGCCAACCAAAAACTACAAAAGGAACTAAATTTTGTGCTCATTGTAAGGCGCCTTTTTTATGTTTGCTATATATTTGACAGAAAATTTAGATGTATTTGACAATTATGTATTTGTGATGTAAAACCAAAGATTTTAATAATATTATTAATATTATATAATACTATTATATAATAATTATACCAATAATATTAATAAATAATAATATTTTTAAATTTTATTATATTATTATTATTTATTAATATTTTTAGTATTATGTTTAGCTGTAAAACAGTGTGATATATATGTCTGTAAAACAGGATGAAAATAATAAATCTAAATTACTTTTAAAAGAGGTGATACAATTAAAAGTGGGTTTTGATAAGGTTGTGAATGCTGTGCGGCAACTATTCGAAGTCAGTAACTGTAACTGATGAGATGCTAAGGCGAGAATTTCAAAATGCCATCAGAAATAATCGATGTCCGGGCCGAATCCGAGCAAAAGAAAAATCGAAAACCTCAATTGTGCGATTGCGTGATTCCTGGCAACATTTACTTCGTCATCGAGCTACTCGTTCACTAACTTATAACGATGAACAATTCCATGCTTTGGAAAATATAAAAATTTACGGCAAACGGTTCAAATCATTATTGGCCGATGATGTGAAAGCAGCTATCGATATGGTAGCAGAAAGTGTTGTGGACTGGTATGGGCCAAGTAAATTTCGTTCAAGCTCAAATACTGGAGAAGGATGTAGTCAACTTTGAGAATAAGTTGCATAAAATGTAGGAAACGTCCCGAATCAAGAATGATCTAAAAACTGATATCAATATGATGGCCGCAAGAGTAAATTGTGTAACAAACGACACTAGTAAAATTGATTATACGGTAATGGTTTTTTAAATAATTATTTCAGTAACAGTTTAATGTATAATTTTAGACAATATTTGCTCTTCAAACGCATTTACAAGTAGTCTTAGGTCAAAATACACTGGCCGATCACAAAACAAGAAATTTACGGAAGCAACGTAAAAGCGAAACGAAAATTACAATAATTCCGAATGGCAACAGATGTTTGCTGACACCCTGACCATCAACTGGACTAGCCACCATCGGTTAATATACAAATTCAAGTATGCCTGAACGGAATTTTCTACAGGTTTAGATAAACCGACCACGGCAAGCACATTCGGCAAATACGCCACTATTTTGTATTGCTGCATGTGATTCGGGGTTACCATTAGTTGTATCTGGTAAAGATAGTACCCGAATGTTACGAAGTGATTACAATTCAATGAGGAGCACGTCATCTAGATTCATCATCACGGGGTATCAACCATATTTATGAAGGGGCTGTAGTTGATATGAAATAACAAATAAAAACTCAATACTTTTTGTTAAAACATCAAATTTTTTATTAAATTTTAAGAGGATAAAAAATTCCTGGATTTAATACATAACATAGTTGTAAAAAAATAAGTTAGGAAGCAAAATGTCGGTCTACGCAATGGCCGTCCTGGTTATATCTATTGGTGCCTAAACCACCAACTAGACAAGCGCACATCACTCAAAATGTCACCATAATGCTAATTTGGCATAACAAGCACATCATATTTACGTGGATCCTGCATCATGTTTAAGCACACATTATTAAATATCCCGAAGTGAAATTTGATTTTCACTTCGGGATATTTAACGGCCATGTCACGACAGAAACACAAAAAAAAACACTCCATTCGCATAATATGGGCCTTATGTACCGCAGTCACTTTCGTGCGATTGTCTTTGGCATATTGAAACGCGAATTCTGCGACAGGCTAAGCCTCTTCCGTCATCAATTTGATATTCTGAACCACAGCATAAACAATTTCGTGCTCAATACCCGAGTATTTGCCTTCTATGTTCTCACGAATTGTAACTACGCACTGGTCATTAAGCAGTTACAATTTTTTCCTCTGTAAATTTGATTGACTTCGTCCTAAGGTTAAATATTTATATATAGTTATAGAAATAAAGAATTCAGGTGATTTTATAGAAAAATTACCTGTAACAATATTCGCTATAATCACTTTGAACTTTTTCTCTCCATTCCGACATGCTTATCAGACAGTCGCTTGATCAATCACTTTTACCTGTCTCTCTCCATTCCGACATGATTATCAACCGCAGTAAATGTCTGAGTAACATTTTTAATAAAAAATTAAAAATGTTACTCAGACAAAATTCTTCACTCCGAAAATTGAAACGTCAAATTAATAAAAAAAATTACGCCCACTGAGAAATATTTATAAGCCGTGTTCACTGTCCAAGCGACAATTACAAATGACGTACGAAATACACTAATATTTTGAGCAAAGACTAACTTCAACTCAATACTGCAGAATTGTGCCACAATTGGGTCCGCAGGTATGTATGCTGCATAAAGCTGGATTAAATTGGGCGGGGTTTAGTTGAATATCAAAGATTTGATTGGCTGAAGAGTTGGATAAAAAATAATCCCGTTTCGTGAACTCAACATAAATATAATCATGAATAATGCCCCATTTACATGTAGAAAATTGTTTTCTTCTACAAATTTTTGCAGGTAAATAAGAAAGAATCCGCTATATAAAAATATTCAATATGCCAGAAAGAAATAAACATTTCATTTTTATGGCAACATTTTGCTGTGTATTTGCCCGGTTTACATGAGAAAATTGTTTTCTTCTACAAATTTTTGCAGGTAAATAAGAAAGAATCCGCTATATAAAAATATTCAATATGCCAGAAAGAAATAAACATATATAGTAATGGCGTAATTTTTTTATAGGAACATTTTAAATTTATTTTTAATGAATTAAAATGCGAAATTTACATTTTTATCTATGGCGTTTGTTTTTATTATGAAACCTCAACATTTATAAATACGAAATAATTTTTTTTCTTGTTAATTTTAAAAATGTTGCCATAAAAATACTCGGATCGAATATATTTTATGGCAACATTTTCATTTTTATGGTCATTTTTGCTCAAAAATTCTACTGCAAAATTTTGTTGGAATATATTGCTTTTCTTGTCTCTCATGTGCAAAAAGTCAATGTTATATCTTATTCATTTTGCAGAAGAAAAATGCTGGTCGCATGTAAAGCGGGCATAAGTCTGTTTCATTCTGTTCTAATATTCGTGTAATACCGTGGATAGACACAAAAAATATCGCGATTTCTTCCAATCGCGATTACATGTCAAACAAATAAAATCCTTATTTTATAATTATGGTGACAGACTCAAACCCGATTTTGTAACTCTGCAAACGTTCAAATTCATATTTAATTAATGAAATAAAATAATTTCAATGCGTATATCCCGATTTTGAATTACATACATCGATTCAGTTACAATAATGCCCGGTTTACATGAGAAAATTGTTTTCTTCTACAAATTTTTGCAGGTAAATAAGAAAGAATCCGCTATATAAAAAAATTCAATATGCCAGAAAGAAATAAACATATATAGTAATGGCGTAATTTTTTTTATAGGATCATTATTAATTTATTTTTAATTAATTAAAATGTGAAATTTACATTTTTATCTATGGCGTCTGTTTATATTATGAATCCTCAACATTTATAAATACGAAATAATTTTGTTTCTTGTTAATTTTAAAAATGATGCCATAAAAATACTCGGATCGAATATATTTTATGGCAACATTTTCATTTTTATGGTCATTTTTGCTCAAAAATTCTTCTGCAAAATTTTGTTGGGATATATTGCTTTTCATGTCTCTCAAGTGCAAAAAGTCAATGTTATATCTTATTTATTTTGCAGAAGAAAAATGTTGGTCGTATGTAAAGCGGGCATAAGTCTGTTTCATTCTGTTCTAATATTCGTGTAATACCGTGGATAGACACAAAAAATATCGCGATTTCTTCCAATCGCGATTACATGTCAAACAAATAAAATCCTTATTTTATAATTATGGTGACAGACTCAAACCCGATTTTGTAACTCTGCAAACGTTCAAATTCATATTTAATTAATGAAATAAAATAATTTCAATGCGTATATCCCGATTTTGAATTACATACATCGATTCAGTTACAATAATGCCCGGTTTACATGAGAAAATTGTTTTCTTCTACAAATTTTTGCAGGTAAATAAGAAAGAATCCGCTATATAAAAATATTCAATATGCCAGAAAGAAATAAACATATATAGTAATGGCGTAATTTTTTTTATAGGATCATTATTAATTTATTTTTAATTAATTAAAATGTGAAATTTACATTTTTATCTATGGCGTCTGTTTTTATTATGAATCCTCAACATTTATAAATACGAAATAATTTTTTTTCTTGTTAATTTTAAAAATGATGCCATAAAAATACTCGGATCGAATATATTTTATGGCAACATTTTCATTTTTATGGTGATTTTTGCTCAAAAATTCTTCTGCAAAATTTTGTTGGGATATATTGCTTTTCATGTTTCAGAACCAAAATTTTGTTGGGATATATTGCTTTTCATGTCTCTCAAGTGCAAAAAGTCAATGTTATATCTTATTTATTTTGCAGAAGAAAAATGTTGGTCGTATGTAAACCGGGCTTAAGTTAATATAAACTAAATGTATATACATGTGACAGCTAAAAATTTTTAAAATTTATTTTACAATCTTACAATTTTTCTGTGTAAATTAAAATGACTTATGTTCCCCAGCCACATATAATCCTACTGATTTTTTCTTATATTTCACATTTATCTTCTTCCTACAACCCGATTGTAATAATCTTGTTCTATAAACGCAGTAATCCTGTTTTGCCAAAATCGTGTGCTGACAGACTGGAAAAATAACTACGTAATCTCGAATTCGCGATTAGCTAGTTTGTGTCTGCCTGGGGTATAAGTGTTTATATAAAATTAAGTAATAATCAGTTCCAATTTGACACCGGTCTTAAATACATCTAGTTATTGCACATTTGTTAAAATTTTGCCTTAAATTTTAGAATTTCATATTTTAGTAATATTTATCATGTAAGTCATTTTTAATTATTAATTATTATTGTAATATGTTCTTTGGTTATTGATCTTTGATTATTTAAGTGTGTTTCCGTGAAACAAGTGAAACTAAATATAAATATTTGTTAAATTAGTTATGTCAGAATTAGATACAAATGAAAAACGGCATTGTTCCTTTTACTGACACATGTGGCAGTAATCGGTCAACAACTGCTATTTTTATATCTTATTTTAAAAAAAGGGTGTCTAACCTTTCTTTATACCGTTTTTGCATTTCATTTCTAATTGAACATACCATTTAACTGTCCTAATTCTGACACTAATATATAAAGATATTTTTAGTATAAATAAATAAAAACGCGACTGTCAGTAATAAGTCCACACATATCTCAGTATAGCCTCCTTTCTATGTCAGTATAACGATAAATTTTTTATTTTTATTTATTTAATTTTAACTGTTTTGTATATAATTTAAACACTTATTTAATAATTCAATTGTTTTAAAATTATTTACACAAAACTCTGCTCAAAACTGACAACAACTTTTCGGAACATTTAAATATAATAAATCGTCTTAAAATTATGTGTCAGTATTATATACCAAACTGTCAGTAAAGGATTATTATAAATTTTAGTTAGAATGACAACGAAATTGAAGCGACTGCAAGCCACAAATATAAAATCCCACGAACGACATTGTTATACAAAGCAAGAGGTGTATATGCGTTAAATGCAACGATAGGCCACCCAACTATTTTATCTAGTAAGGAAGAAGCAAACATAAAAAATTGGATTATTTACATTGGTAAAGCGGGATTTCCTGCAACAAAAGATCAGCTACTGGATAGTGTGCAGCTGTTACTTAAAAACCTAAACCAGAAAAACAATTTTAAGGATGGTAGGTTCGGTAGACGGTGGAATGAAGGTTTTTTGAAGAGAAACCCCGAGATCTCTGAACGTCGAGTCTCTCAGAATTTAGTTAAAAGAAAATATACGCGACTGGTTTCAGCAAATTAATTGGTATATTTCCGAAATCAACTTTACTGAAATCATGACCGACCCGACGCGTATATTTGTGATGAGGGCGCATTTTTATTAGCTCCAAAAGAAAATTGCGTTTTAGCAGCAAAGGGTGAGAAAGCTGTATACAATTTTTGTAATAATGATGAGAAAGAATGTCTTACAACAATGGTCGTATTTAAGTACAAAAGAATACCGTTTGTTTTAGGCCGCAAAATGAAAAACGGCTGGGGTATGGGCTGCTCCGATTCTGGTTGGATGACTGGTGAGGTCTTCTACGAATATGTCGCGAATACATTTTTACCGTGGCTGAAACTAAGCGGAGCCAAATTCCCTGTCATACTATTTTTAGATGGACATGTATTTCATCTGTCATTAGCATTAAGTGAGTTTTGCAAAGAACATAAAATTATATTAATAGCGCTTTATCCGAATGCTACTCACCTCTTGCAACCATTAGATGTTGGCGTTTTTCGGCCTCTTAAGATTGAGTGGAAGAAGGCTGTTCATAAATGAAAGCTTGAAAATCAAGGAAAAAAACTGAAAAAAGAAGAATTTGCTCCTGTATTGGCAACAATTTTACCTACGGCTGCTAATGCGACTACTATACAAAATGCGTTTCGGACATGTGGCATATATCCCTTTTGTGCCGATGCTGTGAATTATAGAAAAATGTTGAAAAACCAGGAAATCACCACATCAACAACTATTACGAACAACCAAACACGACCAGGCTCGTTTTTAAAAACATTTGAATCTTTCTTATCGGAACTTCAACTACAATCTTTCAAAAATGCTGAATGTGTCTCGCATGTAGCTAAAGAAGATGAAAATTTATTCAAGATGTGGGTCGAAGTAAATCAGAAATATGATCAGCCAAAACGGCTAAATTTTTCTACGGTTAGTGACAGTAATATAAGTAATTACACTATTGTTGGAGAGCCTCAACAACAAGAGCAGCCCGTTGCAGGTATTGGCGATAGAACGTTAGAGAACGTCGATTTAAATGCCGCATTTAACAAATAGGTTGATCAATATTGGAATCATTTTGAAGGGATTGGCGACGTAATAACATTATCCGTAGAAACCACTTCATCCGTAGAAACCACTTCTTAATGAAATTCCGATAAATAGAAACGAAATTCCCAAAGACAGTACACTTCCAGATCTGGATTTTTATGAAAACGTAGAAATGCCAAATAAAAAAAGTTTCTTTTGGCTAGAAGCCAATCAAAATTCTATTAATAAGTTAAGGAAGCGAATTCCAACTGTGATTATTTCATCAAATGAATATATTGAGTATAACAGGAAAAAACAAGAGGAAAAAGATAACGAAATAAAGGGAAAACAGGAACGGAAGCTCAAAAGGGAAGCGAAAAAAAAATGTGAACATAAAAAGCACCGTAAAAAAAACAAAATCCGGTAATGTGTAGCCTGTCGAAAATACTTCACCCAACATGTGCCAAGTAAACATTGGTAACTATGTCATAATACGATATGAGGGGGAGTATTTCCCAGGTATTGTTTTAGATACAAAGTCAAATGAAGCTTCGGTAAAAGTTATGGGAATGAGTGTCCCTAATTGGAAATGGCCTGAGAAGGATGATATTCTCTTTTATCCTATTCAAGATATTGTCCAGTGTATTCTTGAACCATCATTATTAAACTCTCGAGGAATTTACTCTGTACCTGAAATACAAAAATATATTTCGATGTTAAGATATACCGATTGGTTTATCTATTTATCCTATATGTATTATTACTTAACTATGTATGTGATAGCCAGAATTAAGTGCTATATTTATTTTACTTATTGTTTTTACTAATTTGTGATACCAGAATTAAAAATTACATGAATGTACATGGTAACATGATACGTTACATGCATATTGTTTTTTATAAGTACTTATGTTAATAAGTATTATAATTTTATTTTCATTTTTTAAATTATACTTTCTTAATTTCTAAATAAATATTTTTTTTTAAATAAATAGCTTCTCTTACTTGAGGAGTATTTACGTTTTATTTTACGTTTTCCTGAAAATATAGGTATGCACTTACCTCACATAAAAATATGTCAGTATTAGAAACCAAAAATGTCAGTAATGTACTCAACAAATTTCCGATAGATCAGTATTAGGTACACTTTTCCGTTTTCATCAAATATTTAAAGTTGTGAAAGAAATTTTGTTTTAATTTAAATGTTCTTTTCTCTAAAGTAATCTTAAATAAATTGACAATTTAGAAAACCCGCAAACATTGCAAAAAGTGTAAGTTGTATATTTAATAAGAAATATTAAACATGGATTTGTCGCGGCATATGTCAGTATTATAGCCGTTTACCTCAGTTCTTAAGCTAATTTTCCAGTTTACAATAAACATAATTTACTTAATAATTATAAATTTTCCTTTAACAGTTCTGTCCTAAAATCCTTTATGCTTCTACTATTTCTTATACTTTGCGGTAACTCATTATACATCGATATACTATGGCACAATGCATTGTTTTCAGCCAGATAGCATATAAGTCCAGACGGAATCTTATAAACCTAGCAGAAACCATACCCTCTACAGCCAAACTAACTATGGCGCAAGCAGCACAATGGATTGTGCATCATTGGAGAGCACTATATGATTTCAGACGGAACCTTATAAATGCAGCTGGAACCCTGCCCTCAACAGACAAGCGAACTATGACACAAGAAGCTCAAGGCTAGAACCTTATAATTTCACCCGGAATCTTATAAAGCTAGCCGGAACCATACCCTCTACAGTCAAACTAACTACGACACACGCAACACGGAACCTTATAAATGCAGTCCGACCATGCCCTCTACAGCCAAACCAACTATGGAACTAGAACCACTATGCATTATTGCGCACTATATGATTTTTAAACCAGAACCTTATAATTACAGTCAAAACCTAAGAACCATACTATAGCCAAATCAACTATGTCGCAGGAAGCACAATGAATTGTGCATTATTGTGCACTATACGATTTTGCAGCAAAAATTTTATACTTCTAGCCGTAACCTAATAAACGAAGGCGAAACCGTACTACAGCCATGGGACAAAGAGAAAAATCTATTGTGCATCAGTGTGCACTATATGATTTTTCAGCCAGAACGTTTTAGTTGCAGCCATAACCTAATAAAGCCAGCCTGAAGCATACCACAGTCACTAGTCGGAACCATACTACATTCAAACGTTCATACGTATGATATAAATTGTATAAGCAAATTTGATACGTGTAATATAAATTGTATAAACACATTTTGTAAATTGAGCTTTGAAAGTGGTATAAGTCCATTGTTCAAAAAAATGAGTTAACGGTAATTTTAGGAAGATATAGACACCTTCTCTTCATATTTATAATCATATACACATTCAATGGAGTACAATTTTCTTATAAAGTATAAACAAAAGAATTTTAGCTATAAAATGTTATCGCAAATTATTTTTTTTGAACGTGGAATAAGTCCATTATTTTGGAAAAAGTTATGGAATATGACCATCTGAGGGCGGAACCCGGTAATTTCTTAACCGATTATGATGGGATTGGGTATGTTGGATGGAAATGGGATCTTTAAATGATTTTTGGAAAAAGTTCTGGAATATGCCCATCTGGGCCGATAATTTCTTAACCGATTATAATGGAATTGGGTATGTTGGATTGAAATGGGATTCTGAAATAATTTTTGGAAGAAGTTCTGGAATATGGCTGGCTGGAGCAGAACTCGGTAATTTGCCAACCGATTATGTTGGGATTGGATATGTTCCTCGGAAATGAGATTCTTAAAGGATTTTTAGAAGAAGTTCTGGAATATAGCCAAAAATGTGAACTTTCAAGACCATTTCCTTTCCGAAACATTGCACGTATTCACGTCATATATTCGTACACGGGGTACAGACACCCACTTTTTTAATTTGTGTTATGAAATGGGGGATTTTAACAAACAAAATACATTCTTGTGTGCAGCTACTCAGCGTACGTCAGTAAAAAGAAGGCGAGCTAGAAATGTAAACGGATCAGCAAGACATTGGAATTATAAATAGTTTTTAAATAATATTGAAAAAGAAAGCATTGCGGTAAAAAGTTCTTTATAGAAACATTTGATATATCTATAGGCAGAGTACATAGGGCTCTCAAAGCAAAGGTAATTCGAAAAGACTTACGTGGAAAAATGAAAGGATCTTGCAGAAAGAGTGATAAGAAACTAGTGGATGCCGTAAAAGGTCATATAAAAAAATGTCCACGGTATGAAAGCCATTACACACATTCGAATAATCCAAACAGAAAATACCTGCATTCTGATTTGAACTTAAGAAAAATTTACAACTTGTATGTCGAAAACTGTGAAGAGAACAATACAACATTTCTCAGCGAGCAAATATATATTAAAATTAAGAATAATTTTAAATTTTCATTGCCCACATAAAGATACGTGTCAAAAATACGATTTCCTAAATGTGAAAATTAAAGCTACCTCGGACCTTAACCCGTTGCCGCACACTTTTAAATTGACGATCGTGCTCAGAAACATACTTTTTTGTTCATGACTGCCATATGAAACTGAGCGTTATTTATATGTTTGGAAGTGAAAATTATCACATTTTCTCACAGTTTTTCAATGAAAACTCTCGACGGTTATAGCCGTCATTTGCTCATCACAACATTTTTTCTATTTCCAGAACAAATGGCGGCTATTGCCGTCATTTGTGTGAACGTGGTAGGACGGCTATAGCCGTCATTTGTCTCTGAAGGCGGAAGTATATCGATTTGTTAAATATGAAGAGCCAAAACAATAAAAAACAATTGATATGTCATCTGGAATGTTTCTAACATCGTCATTTGCGGGAACGGGTTAATGACGTACGAATGTTGTTTCTTTTTTTTATTAATTTGCAGGACGGCTATAGTCGTCAATTGCCTACATATCACCAAAAATATGACCGTCATTTGCGGGAACGGGTTAATGAAAAAAGCAGCCTTTTAGAAGAATTTAGCATACATTTAAGCAATGCAGAACTAGCTAGAAAAGCTATAAAAGAAGATCAAAACTTAACATCAACCAACCCAGATAAATATTTTGCATTTTCCTTTGATCTACAAAAGGCCCTTCCATATCTCAAAATATCAGTTTTTTTTGCGAATATATTATAAGCGAAATATGTATGTACTTAATGAAGGTTTTCATGACAACAGAATTCATATGTATGCATGGGAAGAAACTGTAGCATCTAAAGGTGCGGAAGAAATAGCATCTTGCTGCCTGAAGCATATTCAGAATGTCATTTGCGGGAACGGTTAATGAAAAAAGCAGCCTTTTAGAAGAATTTAGCATACATTTAAGCAATGCAGAACTAGCTAGAAAAGCTATAAAAGAAGATCAAAACTTAACATCAACCAACCCAGATAAATATTTTGCATTTTCCTTTGATCTACAAAAGGCCCTTCCATATCTCAAATTATCAGTTTTTTTTTGCGAATATATTATAAGCGAAATATGTATGTACTTAATGAAGGTTTTCATGACAACAGAATTCATATGTATGCATGGGAAGAAACTGTAGCATCTAAAGGTGCGGAAGAAATAGCATCTTGCTGCCTGAAGCATATTCAGAATGTTACAAACATAAAGTGACATGTGTACCGGAAAAATCGAAATATTAAGCTCGCATTGATGTAGTTAAGGATTGTTCAGTCAACTGATAATAACACGAATGTTATTGACGACAAATTTTTATTATCCAGCCATTATTTTCTTCCAAACGATAGAGATTTTGGAGTTGTGGAAACAGATTTCCACAACAGCTGAAAAAAGATCAATAAAACAATAAAAACTTGCCGAAAAAAAAGCTTCATTTTGTATGAAATGAAAAGAGAAGATTTTGCCACCAAAATCTTTAGAAGAGGCAATATCAAACAGTAAAAAAATACGGACGGAGAAATTATAAGTGCCTAAAAATTAGCTTGATGAGGTTTAAAAGGGATGAACCGCACAAACTTTTTTACAAAACTAGTATGAAAGAAAATGCTCCACTTAATACTTAATAAACACATTTTATTAAACACTTGTTTTTTATTTCGCAAAATTGGATTTCTGAATATTTTGATTAAAAAATTTGTTCAAAATGTTTAAAAAATCACTCGATCGATTTCGACTTGTTAGGTCATCATCAGGAGTATTCACTGATTTGTAAAAGTAAAAATTTGTTATAAAAAAGAAGAAAAAAAATGCTCCATTTAAAACAATTTTTTTATTTGAAAAACAACGAAACCACCTCAGCAAAATTACTATGTTACCACTGTATAAAACGTCGAGACCTATAACAAGAGAGAAATACAGTGAAAATCCCGAGAGCCGGAAATCACTTATCGCGAAAACTCTCCAAAGACGGATAAAAAATCTAATAATATCCCCGTCAAATTAATTTCGAAGTTATTTTAACCTTTAAAGCTAGGTATCCAGCTCGCGCTAAGATAAATTTTAACGCGGTCTCCACAAGTCTCCACTAAATTGCAGATAAATTGTAAGCTAAAAAGTTTGTGTAGAGATAAATTTTGATGTTTGTTTTATTTCTCCTACAACAAACAAAAACATAGTTCAATCGACTATTTAATAAGCAATTTTATAAACATTTAAAATTAAAATTCCCGTTTTGGCTTCCATTTTCCACTTTCTAAATTTTCTGTATCCACTTCTTCGTAGTCAATCAAGTATTCTTCTTGATATTCGAAACTTTCATAATCTATAGAATTATTTAATTCATCCATTTAAAAAAAAAATAATTTTCACGTTGTGCTGTCAAAATTTATCTCAATTTTATCGTTCTAGGCAGATAAATTGCTGCGAAAACGTTTGTAGAGTTTTCACTAGCGCAGTCTATATGTGAATGAGATAACTACTATTTTTCGCTTCAGCTGCGTACCGCATCTGCGAAATCGCGAGCTAAATATTTTTTTGTTATTTCGCTAGCTAAATTTTAAGTCAAATTTGCATGTAAAATTTATCTTAGCGCGAGCTGGATACCGACCTTAAGGCGAAAAATCCCGAGACGCGGACGTAAATCCGCTGCCTAGTACAAATTTTTATTTTTGAAACCCTAAGAAGCGCAAATTGCATAATTTAAGGGGCAATTAGCAACTTGTACATACAAATATCAAATGTCAAAAATACATTTTGACTAACGATAAAATTTTAATTATGTACATATTCGTTCATAGTTGCACATAAATATTGCTATAAATTATACTTAATATGTATATGTACATATTATGTACTCGTATCTATTAATTATGTGGTAATTTTAATTATTTTTAGAATAAAGTGCGAACATTGTAAAAATGCGAAAGACACTACATATTTATTTTAAATGTGATAAAATACCAATAAATGAATTTTTTGAAATAAAGTTTGTGGGCATTTTTGTTTTGAAAAACATAAAATTTGTTTTTAAAAAAAAAAAAAGTTGCGAAACACGGAACACTCCTGAAATTTCCGGCTTTCAGGAGTTTTCCGTGTTTCGCAACTTTTTTTTTTTTTAAAAACAAATTTTATGTTTTTCAAAAGAAAAATGCCCACAAACTTTATTTCAAAAAATTCATTTATTGGTATTTTATCACATTTAAAATAAATATGTAGCGTCTCTCGTCTTTTTATAATGTTCGCACTTTATTCTAAAAATAATTAAAATTACCACATAATTAATAGGTACGAGTACATAATATGTACAATAATCATTGGTCCCGTCAGATACCGGCTTAGAGGATTTTCACTGTATAACGATATGATGAGTTTGCTGCCTTAAGCTTAGTACTCAGTTCAAAGTGAAATGAAATTTTAACGCGGTCGGTATATAAGAGAAATCAAGTAGTGCAAATTTTATAAGCAGGTTTTTCCGAGGTTAATCTTATTTTATAGTTTTAATATAATTATATACATAAATTTAAATTTTTTCTATATTTAATCCATATATACGTATCGTAAAACCATATCGGCATAGTTATTTTATAGTTTATTGTTCTTGTTAGGCTTATACAGGTTGCCAAAAGTTAAATAGATTAACCTCGGAAAGTCTACATGAGTCCTCTTATATATATTTTGCTTTATGGTACTACAAAACGAAAACAGAAATGAAATTTTTCATTTCTAATTTCACTTTGGTAAAATCGTATGGAAATTTCACGTGAAATCGAACTGAGTACTAGGCTTAACATACCACCTATTTACCATGACGATGCTAACTGTAAAGCTTAGTACTCAGTTCAAAGTGAAATGAAATTTTAACGCGGTCTCCAAAAATCTATTTATTTTCGTGTGAAATAGAAATGAAATTTTATTTGGAGAATTTTTAATTTTAACGTATAAATTTGTAAACATGCATAAATTAATTTCTTTATTTTACGTAAATAATTTAAATTAAATTGACTTTAATTAAAATTTATGAATTTGTGGTATTAAAAAATTTGTTTTTTGCCAAAAACAAACAAATGTCAAAATTTCGCGTCAAAATAATGTGCCGAGACATTATTTTCACATGAAAATAATTTGGAGAGTTTATGCGCGCCATCTTTGATGTATTGAACACACTTTGTTTTTTCGTTGGAGAACTGAGAACTACAAAACGAAAACAGGGGCGGTATGTTGTACCACCACTTCGATCGAAAAAAGTCGAAATTCGAAAAAAGTCGAATCTAAAAAGTGAAAGTTGTATCATTTTTGCCTTTCGAAAATGATACAACATACCGCCATTCGACTTTTTTCGAATTTCGATTCGAAGTGGTGGTACAACATACCGCCCCAGAAATGAAATTTTTCATTTCTAATTTCACTTTGGTAAAATCGTATGGAAATTTCACGTGAAATCGAACTGAGTACTAGGCTTAAACTAGAAATAAGTTTAAAATGTACTTTTTTTTATTTTTATTTGATCGTGACAAAGGAATTTACATTTTATTTTTATCTTCTTTTTAATATGACTGAAATTAATTCTTAATAAACTTGGTTATTCATGACGTGTTTTTAAGTTTTCATTTTAATTATTTAATTTTTTACATTAAAAAATCCATTTCAGTGAAGCTAACGTCTAAAAAAATATGGACATAAATTCCTTCTTGTTTTTATTTCTTATAATATGTTATTTTTGAAAGTGGTATAAGTCCATTTGAAGCTAAAAAAATCGTTTATTTTTTAAATATTTTCTAAAATTATTATTTCATAATAAAATTTAAAAGATGTATAGTGTTAAAAAAATCACTCGAATTGATTGACGTATGCCAATATTTTTAAATTAATTCAAATGCAAACCCTTAAATATCTCGATACTCGTACATGAAAAAATGGACTTATACCACTTTCAAAAATAACAGCTCAAATTTAGGATTTTGCTGTGGCTTTATCACTTCTTGTTATACCTTTTTTTAAGACACACACATTTAAATTTTATTAATTTACAAATAAAATGTATATTTAATACATTGTTAAAATTTTCAATTTAAGTGATAATTAAAATCGTTTTTTCTTTTTAGAAAACTAGTTTCGAACATTCGTCCTTCTTCTATAAAAAGTATAATAATAAATGTATTTAAATTATGTGTTTTTAAAAAACGTGTATTTGAAAGATACGTTCGACATATTTTTCTACTGACGGTACTCTCGTATATTCAAAAACCATGATGATCCTTTTATGTGGATCCCTTTCTCCATCGACGAAGTGCTGGTCGAATAAGGCGGTTCTGTTTGAATGTTATGTTGTATTTAATTGAATGATGAACAACCTGTTCTTCTACTGTCCAAAACGATTCTACTTTATTTTTCTCTCTTGAGTTTTTACAATGTTTTTGCGCGTTGCATTCTTTCCGCTTATTAGGCATAATCGCCGGTCATTCACAGTTACATATTATAATTATTGTTTAGTCTTTATTCGTTTATAGTTAGGTGTTATATTACACTGCATGCATTATACTGGGTACATTGCATCTTAAGTAATTTGCTGAGTAATATGCATTTATTGAATCGATCTGATACCCAGGTCATTGTATCTTAAAACGCACACTACATGAATGACAACGTGGATGAAGAGATGTGCGAGCAGCTGGTTCGTTCCGAGTATGAAGAAGATGAATGGCGTGGCTTAGTTGCGACCAGTGATGGGGTAAATTGTCTTTCAGAGTGAAGCTAGGATGGAATGAACCATAGTAGCTACAAGGCTGTATTATGTCTAGAAGCAAGGACAAAGGAAGAGTTCATTTGGTTGGCGCTTACAGCCTCAACTGCAGAGGCGGTAGTTTTGATTCAATTCGGGACGAACAGTCTTATGTTGGGGTATCTTTACGATCTCGCTCGTTGTTTGGGTGACTAATTCCGCGTGGATTGGTCACTTGGGCGGGGCAGTTTGTCAGCGTATATTTGTCAATTAAGATTAAGAAGTACAGAAAAAAGTGCAGAAAAAGTACACCCTCTGAAGCACATGCTGTTTTTTGTTGAGAAATAATTTTTGCTTTAAGTGGGAACTATAGATAGAATAAAAAAATAACGTAGAGAGCGAGAGATAGGATTTATATGTATTCGACCCTACTCTGAATAACAGAAATTGCGTTTTAATTTTGATTTGACTTAAAAAAAATAGCCGAGCGAAAATTTTCGTCCAATTTTTCGAAATTCGAAAAAATTCGAATGGCGGTATGTTGTATCATTTTCGAAAAGCAAAAATGATACAACTTTCACTTTTTCGATTCGACTTTTTTCGAATTTCGACTTTTTTCGATTCGAAGTGATGGTACAACATATCGGCCCAGGAATAAAAAACTTAACCATTACAACAAAAAAACAAACAAATTTTTGTGCGTTGCACGTAATATGCATGTTTATTATTTTACATATGGGAATTTGGAATTATTCGTGTATTTTATCTTTTCTATTTATAAAATCTTCATGCACACATATACTAATTTGAATATAAAATCAAAAATAATTTTCACTGCACTGTGGAATTGTATTTTTATAAAAAAAAATAATTTATCGAATTGCGGTATATATATTTGTTGATAAATACACATATATTTGTTGATAAATAATACGTTTATACTCTAAACTATTGTAGTTTCACTCAAGATTTTAGGAAATATATCAAAAAGATATTACAAGAAATATATGAATGAACTTAATATTTTAAGTAATCTATAGCCGAAAAGTTAAATTAGAACAATAATTTGTTGTCTTCGTTTCTTACGTTATTTCTGTTATTTTTTTACTCCATCTATAGTTGGCCCCTTAGCTTTTTTCCAGAAAATACGCAATTGATAAAATGATTTATATTTTTCTATTGAATAATTTTATAAAACTATATTTTTGTATTCATATTATACAACAATTATATTGTATATTGTAAAAATATTTATATTAAACACATTATAGTTATACAAATTTATTCATAATATGCAAAAACAAGAAAAAATATTTTGACATCTAGTAGTATACCGCTATTCAGTAAAAATAAATCTGCTATATATTTTGCTAAAGCAAAGTAACACCAACAGTCACTGACTGAAAAATGGTCTTAGGCCGTGTCCCAAACACCGACTTATTTCAAACTTATTGACTTATTTGACGCCATCTTGAATAAGTCGGTCAAGTCGTCCCAAACGATTTTGCTGACTTATTTTGTCAGATATAGCAAACAACAAATGTTTTAGGAATTTGTTATTTAATAATAAAATAAAAAAATTAAAATGCATAAAAAATAATTTATTTTAATGAATTATTTAATAAATAAAAACATAAAAATTTCTCTTGAGTTTTTAAAACACGATGAAAATTTATTATTGTAGCTGAGATGCGCGAAATGCGCAAGCTACAATTTTTTTATGCAAGCACACCTCTATTAATCCTCTTTATATCTCTAAAATATTTTTATATCGCTAAAATCTATTAATTATATAATTTATTAAGACAATATTGTATTAATAGTTAATTAAGTGGAATATCATTAATGTTTGAAAATTATTGATAATATTTGATAATTTCTTGAATTTTTCATGTTTACATGATCAAATGTATATTGCTTGTTTACATGATCAAATAAGTTTTTTGCTTTCAAAATATGTCACCTCGATAGCAGACTTATTTGAATAAGTCGTTATAAGCAAATAAGTCGGTGTTTGGGACACGGCCTTAGGCCCTTTCCCAAACACCTGTCACTTAATGAAAAAATAGTATTTCTCGCTCGAAAATAAGAAAAACTTAAAAATATGTACGATTTGCTGTTGTGTTTTATACACAGCAAAAGAAGATAAATTTTTGATACGGGAGGAAGCTATATTTATTTTGTGAACATTTTTTTGTTTACTATTTTATTTATTAAATAAAACTGTTTTACTATTTTTTCATATTATGTGATTAGTTTTAATAATGTGTGATAAAGTAAAAATGGTGTTTTAGTGAATTTTGTTAAAAATTAATTTGTTAATGGTATGATATTATAGTCGTAGTGTAAACGCTATTTTACTAATATAATGTTTTAATTATGTCTGTGAAGTTAGCCCGTAAACGATCCCGGAAAAATGCGATGGCAACACTAAAATACAAGTATTACGATATTTTTCAATATCATCCCGAAAAAATATTTATATCACGATATTTTTGAATGTCATCCCGGAAAAAAATATGTCATGACAGTTTTTTACTATATCAATTTATAAAAATTTATAAACAATTTGTTTGAAAACTGATGCCAACCCGGAAAAGATTATGTTACAATAAATTTCCTAACAAGAAAAAAATAATTTTTGACAAAAAAACATGTAATGATATATAAATCTAATAATATAGGAAAATTAAGTATACAAGTATGAAAACACAAAATATACCGAAATAATAATAAAAGCGACAAAAAAGCTTTGATTTAGAGCTCCGCTATAATCATCTGAATTTGTAGTTTAGATGTCCATTACCAGGAACCGGACTATATAGGTTTGGTAGTTCAGGGATTGACCTATTTAAATAATAAGAGACAGAAAAATTCTATGATTTAGAGCCTCGCTATAGTCATTTGAATTTCTATAACAAGAGGCAAAAATATTCTTTGATTTAGAGCTCCGCTATAGTCATCTGAATTCGTAGTAGATGTCCATTACCAGAAATCGGACTATATAGGTTTGGTAGTTCAGGGATTGACCTATTTAAATAATAAGAGACAAAAAAATTCTATGATTTAGGGCCGCGCTATAGTCATTTGAATTTAAATAACAAAAGGCAAAAATATTCTTTGATTTAGAGCTCCGCTATAGTCATCTGAATTTGTAGTTTAGATGTCCATTACCAGAAACCGGACTATATAGTTTTAGTAGTTCAGGGATTGACCTATTTAAATAATAAGAGACAAAAAAATTCTATGATTTAGAGCCTCGCTATAGTCATTTGAATTTAAATATCAAGAGGCAAAAATATTCTTTGATTTAAAGCTCCGCTATAGTCATCTGAATTCGTAGTAGTAGATGTCGATTACCAGAAAACGGACTGTATAGGTTTGGTAGTTCAAGGATTGACCTATTTAAATAATAAGAGACAAAAAAATTCTATGATTTAGAGCCTCGCTATAGTCGTTTGAATTTAAATAACAAAAGGCAAAAATATTCTTTGATTTAGAGCTACGCGATAGTCATCTGAATTTGTAGTTTAGATGTCCATTACCAGAAACCGGACTATATAGGTTTGGTAGTTCAGGGATTGACCTATTTAAATAATAAGAGACAAAAAAAATTCTATGATTTAGAGCCTCGCATAGTCATTTGAATTTAAATATCAAGAGGCAAAAATATTCTTTGATTTAAAGCTCCGCTATAGTCATCTGAATTCGTAGTAGATGTCGATTACCAGAAAACGGACTGTATAGGTTTGGTAGTTCAGGGATTGACCTGTTTAAGTAATAAGAGACAAAAAATTCTATGATTTAGAGCCTCGCTATAGTCGTTTGAATTTAAATAACAAGAGGCAAAAATATTCTTTGATTTAGAGCTACGCGATAGTCATCTGAATTTGTAGTTTAGATGTCCATTACCAGAAACCGGACTATATAGGTTTGGTAGTTCGGGATTGACCTATTTAAATAATAAGAGACAAAAAAATTCTATGATTTAGAGCCTCGCTATAGTCGTTTGAATTTAAATAACAAGAGGCAAAAATATTCTTTGATTTAGAGCTACGCGATAGTCATCTGTGTTAAGAATTCCTAAAAGTAAAAAAGAAATTAATTAACAAATTGAAAACCGATTCAAATTCTTAGTTACCTTTTGTTGTTCTTGTCAAATATTTGTTATTATTATTATTCACGCCAGAACGAGGTCAATTAATGTAGTTACTAGTTATATGTGAAATTGCCTTAATATGTATGACAGGTTCACAATAATTTAATTCATAATAATGACAAGTTCTCAATATGTTTTTTTTGCTTAATTTTGTTGCTCAATTGTTTAGCTGCTATTTTATAAGATAATAATTCTTTCTATTGGGATTTGAGACTTGTCAGGTGAGGATCGATTTTAATTATTTTATTTTATAATTATTGTTAAAATCTTTGTTTTATACTTAAATAATAACATTTATATGTATAATAAAACTAAACATATTTTGATACACATATAAAGAACTTTTTTCGCATAATAAATGTTAAAGCTAATAAATAATAAAACTAATTTGTATACCAATATAATGTTGTAATCTTTTATTTAAAACTTTATAATATCTTATAATAATTAATATTTGTGTGTTCGCGTATAAATTCAATTACGCATACGGTATTACGCCAGGCTCACGCCGCTCCATGGTCCTTCGAGCCGGATAGCGCTACGTATTCGGTATTTCGCCAGGCTTACGTCAAAACATAGTGCTATTCGGGTAGTGTTATAGTGAATTGTGTTTATTAAGTGTAATAAAAACTAAAATTTAATAATATTATAGACAATTATTAGGCTAGTCATATAGTGATTTCGTGTTCTCAATAGATTGCAAGATATTTTGTGCACGTGTTTCAACCTTTAAGTTTATTCTGAAAAAATTTCTGTGCAGTGCAAAATGGTGGATCTTGGCGGCTTAACCCAGAAGCGTGGTAACTTAAAGGGTATTCTCACTAATATTCGAAAATGGGTCGATAAAATTGATCAGACGGTTTTTGTTGAGCAAATGGAGGCGCGTTTAGAAAAGCTTGATAAAATTTGGGACGATTTCAATCAAGTCAATGATGAAATCTCGATGAATGACGGTGAATCAGATGCTGACGCTTTTCATGACAAGTTTTTTGAAACTAAAGCCTTGCTAGCTCGATACATAAGATCACGAAGCGAACCTGCTACCAGCTCAACAAACGATCAAACACTTAGGCTAAATTCAAGCATCGACCAGTTAGTACAACAGCAGCGATCATTTTTCGATGGCTTTACTGATTTCTCGAGGGCTCAAACAGTCGATTTACGGCCACCGCGCATTACAATTGAACCTTTCAATGGTAACTACGACTCTTGGATGACGTTTAGAGACCTTTATTTGTCTTCGATACACAATAACGACAAGTTATCTAATGTGCAAAAATTTAAATGCTTAATGAGTTTTTTGAAAGGTCCGGCGCACCAACTCCTCGTGAATATTCCAGTAACCGATGCAAATTATCCTAGTGCGTGGGAAACGCTATGTGAAAGGTACAGCAAACCTAAAATCTTAATACAAGCCCTAATTAACCAGTTTATGAATCAGGGTACCATCAGCAAAGGAAGCAAAACGCTGAGAGAATTAACTGAAGCCGCTGACGAGGTAATTCGAGGTTTAAAGTCAATAGGCAAGGATGCAGAAACTAGAGACGTTTGGCTAATATATCTTTTAGTCGAAAAGCTGGACACTGAAACCCGCATGTATTGGGCTGAAGAGTCAAACGATGATGATTACCCAACATTTAATAATTTTTTAAAATTTCTAGGGAAGAGGTGTAACATTCTGGAAGCATGCCAACCAATCCATACTCAATCGCAAAAATTCACTAAGCCTGCACCATTGAATAACAAACGACAATCAACGTCTTCGCATGCATCATCTCTAGCAATATCATGTCCGATGTGTAAATCGAGGCATTTTCTTCACAGATGTTTCCGGTTCCAAGCTCTTGATCACAAAGGAAGAATGGAATTTATTGCTAGCCACAGCATCTGCATCAATTGTTTACGCAGTGATCATAATGAAAAGGAGTGCACATCTACTTATAAATGTTCAATCTGTGCTCAGCCGCATCACACACTGCTCCATAATCATACTTCTACCCCACAGAATACCACTGCTGCCAACATCGCAATCAACGATATATCAATCGAAAGCAATCACGCGCTTGTTATGAACACGACTAAGCCTAAATCGTATTCTCACCTGACAAACACAACAAAACAATGTTCTCAAAATCTGTTCTCTAATACTAAAAATCAAATGCATACGTTATTACCTACAGCATTGATCTATATAAAAGATGCCACCGGCAAACTGCAAGTCGCAAGAGCTCTGCTAGATTCTGGCTCTCAATCTACGTTTATAAGTGAAAACTGTGTTCAACGTTTACGACTATCTAGAACACGTTCCTGTATATCCGTTAATGGTCTAGCCAGGGCGAAAGCCGGTACAACAAAGGGGGCAGTACAGTTACAACTTGTCTCCCGATATAACGCAGAAAACACCATTTCGGTTTCTGCTTTAATACTCAACAGACTTACGTCTAATGTGCCATTACGAGAAGTCGAGATAAGGAAATGGGCTTACATCCAAGGCTTACAGTTATCGGATCCACAATTTAACCATCCCAGTCAAATCGAGCTTATAATTGGTGCTGATGTGTTCTTTAAAACATTGTGTAGCGACCGTATTATTTCGGATAACCATCCAATCGCCCAGCTTACAATATTCGGTTGGATACTATGTGGGCAATTCTACGAGAAGCAAAATGATAATGAATCGGAGGTTAATAGTAATCTCCTTCTTTGCTATCATACGTATTTACATACAACACATGAAAAATCTTGGCAATCGGAGGATACCAACAGCTTTCCACAACTACCTCTAGAAGATGAACGATGTGAAACCATATTTTCGGAAAATCATAGTCGCGATCCAGCAGGCAGATATGTACTACGTTTGCCATTTCGAAATACACCTGCACTAGGAAATTCATTTAACGCCGCTTTGGCACGATTATTTTCTATGGAGAGAAAATTCCAACGAGACGAATCTGTAAAAACCGCATATTCAGATTTCACGGCAGAATATCTTCGATTTTGTCATATGGAGAGGGTTCCAGCTTCTGAAATCAACTTCCAGTGGAAATTCAAACACTACCTATCTCATCACTCGGACATAAAAGGGTTAAGTACACCTATCAAATTGTGTGTTGCATTCAACGGTTCAACGAAAACAAGATCCGGCCAGCCTTTAAATGACAATCGGCTAACCGGTCCAAAACTTCAACAAAACTTCGAAAACAAATTATGGTGGCAAGGGCCACATTGGTTACAACTTCATCGCAACACCTGGTCTTCTTTATCAACTCATGATGGACAGCTTAGTAAAAGTGAAGTGTTATGTGATCTAGAAAAATATAATCGGACTACTATAGACATTTTTCATAGACAGTTAAATTTTGATTTTATTCACGAACTATTTATAAAATTCTCATCCTTTGCAAAAATTAACCGAATCGTGAGCTATACTTTCAGATATCACTACAAATTAAAATGGGCACAAAACTCTACCGTTCGCGAGGTCAAAGCAGTTCAATCGGGCCACTCACTGAAAAAAGCGTCGACGAAAAATGCATCACGTTCGTTAACCCCGCATCTAAACGAATTTTATAAACCACTCGAAAATCAAAATCATATTAACACTATTTCTCTATTTCTCACACAGAATAAAATTAACCATAAATTCAATCCTGCAAGTGCTCCACACTTTGGAGGCCTCTGGGAGGCCAACATTAAATCAACGAAGCATCATTTGCATAGAGTAGCTGGTTCCACAACACTAACATTCGAGGAGATGAGTACTCTTTTGGCGCAAATTGAAGCTGTACTAAATTCCAGGCCTCTGTGTCCATTAAGTGAAGACGCAACCGTATACGATCCACTAACGCCAGGTCACTTTTTAATCGTTGCACCTTTAACGTCGATTCCGGAACCAGAGCTCACTCACTTACCTGAATCACGACTAAGCAGATGGCAAAATATTCAACAGCGCGTTCAGGGCTTTTGGAAGACCTGGTCAATGGATTATCTAACATCATTACAACAACGGCATAAATGGGCAAACGTTGAAGCACAACCTCTCATCAATCAGCTTGTGGTGATCAAAGAAGATAATCTACTACCATCAAAGTGGGCCATGGGACGAGTTACTCACTTACATGTAGGACCGGATGGCCTAACTCGAGTGGTTACACTCAAAACATTGAAAGGAGAGCTGCGACGGCATATAACTAAAATCTGTCCACTTCCCGTGGAGTAATTAAATAACAGATCACACTCTAATTCATTACGATCTATAATTTTATTACGATCTATAATTTTTACATTTCAACATAAATTAATTAATTCCTTTTTGGGGGCAGTATGTTAAGAATTCCTGAAAGTAAAAAAGAAATTAATTAACAAATTGAAAACCGATTCAAATTCTTAGTTACCTTTTGTTGTTCTTGTCAAATATTTGTTATTATTATTATTATTCACGCCAGAACGAGGTCAATTAATGTAGTTACTAGTTATATGTGAAATTGCCTTAATATGTATGACAGGTTCACAATAATTTAATTCATAATAATGACAAGTTCTCAATATGTTTTTTTTGCTTAATTTTGTTGCTCAATTGTTTAGCTGCTATTTTATAAGATAATAATTCTTTCTATTGGGATTTGAGACTTGTCAGGTGAGGATCGATTTTAATTATTTTATTTTATAATTATTGTTAAAATCTTTGTTTTATACTTAAATAATAACATTTATATGTATAATAAAACTAAACATATTTTGATACACATATAAAGAACTTTTTTCGCATAATAAATGTTAAAGCTAATAAATAATAAAACTAATTTGTATACCAATATAATGTTGTAATCTTTTATTTAAAACTTTATAATATCTTATAATAATTAATATTTGTGTGTTCGCGTATAAATTCAATTACGCATACGGTATTACGCCAGGCTCACGCCGCTCCAATCTGAATTTGTAGTTTAGATGTCCATTACCAGAAACCGGACTATATAGGTTTGGTAGTTCAGGGATTGACCTATTTAAATAATAAGAGACAAAAAAATTCTATGATTTAGAGCCTCGCTATAGTCGTTTGAATTTAAATAACAAGAGGCAAAAATATTCTTTGATTTAGAGCTACGCGATAGTCATCTGAATTTGTAGTTTAGATGTCCATTACCAGAAACCGGACTATATAGGTTTGGTAGTTCAGGGATTGACCTATTTCAATAATAAGAGACAAAAAAAATTCTATGATTTAGAGCCTCGCATAGTCATTTGAATTTAAATATCAAGAGGCAAAAATATTCTTTGATTTAAAGCTCCGCGATAGTCATCTGAATTCGTAGTAGATGTCGATTACCAGAAAACGGACTGTATAGGTTTGGTAGTTCAGGGATTGACCTGTTTAAGTAATAAGAGACAAAAAATTCTATGATTTAGAGCCTCGCTATAGTCATTTGAATTTAAATATCAAGAGGCAAAAATATTCTTTGATTTAAAGCTCCGCTATAGTCATCTGAATTCGTAGTAGTAGATGTCGATTACCAGAAAACGGACTATATAGGTTTTATTGTTCAGGGATTGACCTATTTAAATAATAAGAGACAAACAAATTCTATGATTTAGAGCCTCGCTATAGTCGTTTGAATTTAAATAACAAAAGGCAAAAATATTCTTTGATTTAGAGCTACGCGATAGTCATCTGAATTTGTAGTTTAGATGTCCATTACCAGAAACCGGACTATATAGGTTTGGTAGTTCAGGGATTGACCTATTTAAATAATAAGAGACAAAAAAAATTCTATGATTTAGAGCCTCGCATAGTCATTTGAATTTAAATATCAAGAGGCAAAAATATTCTTTGATTTAGAGCTACGCGATAGTCATCTGAATTTGTAGTTTAGATGTCCATTACCAGAAACCGGACTATATAGGTTTGGTAGTTCAGGGATTGACCTATTTAAATAATAAGAGACAAAAAAAATTCTATGATTTAGAGCCTCGCATAGTCATTTGAATTTAAATATCAAGAGGCAAAAATATTCTTTGATTTAAAGCTCCGCCTATAGTCATCTGAATTCGTAGTAGATGTCGATTACCAGAAAACGGATTGTATAGGTTTGTTAGTTCAGGGATTGACCTGTTTAAGTAATAAGAGACAAAAAATTCTATGATTTAGAGCCTCGCATAGTCATTTGAATTTAAATATCAAGAGGCAAAAATATTCTTTGATTTAAAGCTCCGCCTATAGTCATCTGAATTCGTAGTAGTAGATGTCGATTACCAGAAAACGGACTATATAGGTTTGGTTGTTCAGGGATTGACCTATTTAAATAATAAGAGACAAACAAATTCTATGATTTAGAGCCTCACTATAGTCGTTTGAATTTAAATAACAAAAGGCAAAATTATTCTTTGATTTAGAGCTCCGCTATAATCATCTGAATTTGTAGTTTAGATGTCCATTACCAGGAACCGGACTATATAGGTTTGGTAGTTCAGGGATTGACCTATTTAAATAATAAGAGACAGAAAAATTCTATGATTTAGAGCCTCGCTATAGTCATTTGAATTTCTATAACAAGAGGCAAAAATATTCTTTGATTTAGAGCTCCGCTATAGTCATCTGAATTCGTAGTAGATGTCCATTACCAGAAATCGGACTATATAGGTTTGGTAGTTCAGGGATTGACCTATTTAAATAATAAGAGACAAAAAAATTCTATGATTTAGGGCCGCGCTATAGTCATTTGAATTTAAATAACAAAAGGCAAAAATATTCTTTGATTTAGAGCTCCGCTATAGTCATCTGAATTTGTAGTTTAGATGTCCATTACCAGAAACCGGACTATATAGTTTTAGTAGTTCAGGGATTGACCTGTTTAAATAATAAGAGACAGAAAAATTCTATGATTTAGAGCCTCGCTATAGTCATATGAATTTAAATATCAAGAGGCAAAAATATTCTTTGATTTAAAGCTCCGCTATAGTCATCTGAATTCGTAGTAGTAGATGTCGATTACCAGAAAACGGTTTGTATAGGTTTGGTAGTTCAGGGATTGACCTATTTAAATAATAAGAGACAAAAAAAATCTATGATTTAGAGCCTCGCTATAGTCGTTTGAATTTAAATAACAAAAGGCAAAAATATTCTTTGATTTAGAGCTACGCGATAGTCATCTGAATTTGTAGTTTAGATGTCCATTACCAGAAACCGGACTATATAGGTTTGGTAGTTCAGGGATTGACCTATTTAAATAATAAGAGACAAAAAAAATTCTATGATTTAGAGCCTCGCATAGTCATTTGAATTTAAATATCAAGAGGCAAAAATATTCTTTGATTTAAAGCTCCGCGATAGTCATCTGAATTCGTAGTAGATGTCGATTACCAGAAAACGGACTGTATAGGTTTGGTAGTTCAGGGATTGACCTATTTAAATAATAAGAGACAAAAAATTCTATGATTTAGAGCCTCGCTATAGTCATTTGAATTTAAATATCAAGAGGCAAAAATATTCTTTGATTTAAAGCTCCGCTATAGTCATCTGAATTCGTAGTAGTAGATGTCGATTACCAGAAAACGGACTATATAGGTTTTATTGTTCAGGGATTGACCTATTTAAATAATAAGAGACAAACAAATTCTATGATTTAGAGCCTCGCTATAGTCGTTTGAATTTAAATAACAAAAGGCAAAAATATTCTTTGATTTAGAGCTACGCTATAGTCATCTGAATTTGTAGTTTAAATGTCCATTACCAGAAACCGGACTATATAGGTTTGGTAGTTCAGGGATTTACCTATTTAAATAATAAGAAACAAAAAAAATTCTATGATTTAGAGCCTCGCTATAGTCATTTGAATTTAAATATCAAGAGGCAAAAATATTCTTTGATTTAGAGCTCCGCTATAGTCATCTGAATTCGTAGTAGATGTCCATTACCAGAAAACGGACTGTATAGGTTTGGTAGTTCAGGGATTGACCTATTTAAATAATAAGAGACAGAAAAATTCTATGATTTAGAGCCTCGCTATAGTCGTTTGAATTTAAATAACAAAAGGCAAAAATATTCTTTGATTTAGAGCTCCGCTATAGTCATCTGAATTCGTAGTAGATGTCCATTACCAGAAATCGGACTATATAGGTTTGGTAGTTCAGGGATTGACCTATTTAAATAATAAGAGACAAAAAAAATTCTATGATTTAGAGCCTCGCTATAGTCGTTTGAATTTAAATAACAAAAGGCAAAAATATTCTTTGATTTAGAGCTCCGCTATAGTCATCTGAATTCATAGTAGATATCCATTACCAGAAACCGGACTATATAGGTTTGGTAGTTCAGGGATTGGCCTGTTAAATAACAAAATTTAGAGTTATGGACTTAAGTGACAGATTAGCAGGGAACACATATAATAAAGTTTGATTTAACGTGGAGTGAAAGATCTTTATTTACATTGCAAATCGTTATAACATTCCAGGACAGTACGCATGCATAAATTGCAGTGTTGCTATCGCAGCAGCTGACTGAGACGGGTCAACTGCTTTATTAACTTGGTTGAAATAACGAAAAAAAATTTCGCGTACACCTCAGCTGGTTGGCTAAAAATATTCTTAAGATTTGAAGGTAAAAATAAATAATAAAAAATGAACAAATTCAGACAAAAATCAACATTTTAATGTACAAGTTTTATTACAATATTACAAAATATAAACTAAGCGCCACCATACAAAACAAACTTCATAGAAGTGTATATGTACTTCATAGAATATATCTATATAGTATATTATTCATCGATGCAAACTTAGATTTAATAGTTAAAATTCTTCAGGAAGCTCACGGCTAGTGCATATTCCAAATGAGGTTCTAATTGTAATGAATCACCTAGACTTAGGCAGCACTCAGCAGCTTATTCAATTTTTTTGTGGAGTAAAATTAAACTTTAATTCTGCCTTATTAACATCGTCAGTTATATTATCAAATGGATATTCAATGTTAATTTGGAATATAAACGAATCATCGTCTTTAGTACATACTAGCCTCAGAATACAATTTGGTGTGAAAATTTTTATTTTATAGACATTTTCTAGTCCTTCTGTCCCATATCGTACTCCAGTAAGTAGTAAATCTTCCAACACGATAAATTTGGCTTTCCTCAAAGACGATTTTCTCCAAACAACTACAATTATGATTTACATGGTTTTGAAATTTCCAAGTTGTTCGTAAGCCTTGCTACAATTTAAAAAAAAATAAGCAAATTCACGATCCCTGAATAACTCCACGTTCTCTTGTACACATTCTATCAGGTTTTGGTGAGTCATGGCCCCCAATCCGTATTAGGTTTAAAGACTTCTTGCTTTCCTTCAGATAAACTGAGCTCATTATCCTGGCAGGAACATTTAACTCATTGCACGAATAAACTAAATATTGTATATTCATCCATCCCAGGTTCAACATGTTCGAATTAGGCGGCCGCTTCAAATATGTCTCGAATCTCGAGCCGAGCCAACAAAGTTAAAAATGTGTGAATATGATATATAATGCAAATTGTTGTTGTAAATTATTGTTATTGTAATGCAATTGTTGTTGTACCGCCGTTTTAAGATCACACATTTAAAATTTGTTGGCTCGGCCCCTGAGGATCGCGCTTATATGACGATCACCTAATATGATCCAGTTAGGTTACTTAACAAGGTGATGTTCACAGAACTACTTAGTCATCTCTACGATTGACTGTTATTGACCATTGAATAAATGGGTTTCGAGTATTTGTGTAGTGCATTATTCTAAAACCGATAAATGAACCCCTGAGGGTCGCGCTCATATGACGATCACCTCATATGATCCAGTTGGGTTACTCAACAAGGTGATGTTCACAGAATTACTTAGTCATCTCTACGATTGACTGTTATTGACCATTGAGTAAATGGATTTCGAGTATTTGTGTAGTGCATTATTCTAAAACCGATAAATGAACCCCTGAGGGTCGCGCTCATATGACGATCACCTCATATGATCCAGTTAGGTTACTCAACAAGGTGATGTTCACAGAATTACTTAGTCATCTCTACGATTGACTGTTATTGACCATTGAATAAACGGGTTTCGAGTATTTGTGTAGTGCATTATTCTAAAACCGATAAATGAACCCCTGAGGGTCGCGCTCATATGACGATCACCTCATATGATCCAGTTAGGTTACTCAACAAGGTGATGTTTACAGAATTACTTAGTCATCTCTACGATTGACTGTTAATGACCATCGAGTAAATGGATTTCGAGTATTTGTGTAGTGCATTACTGTAAAATCGATAAATCAACCCCTGAGGATCGCGCTTATATGACGATCACCTAATATGATCCAGTTTGGTTACTCAGCAAGGTGATGTTCACAGAATTACTTAGTCATCTCTACGATTGACTGTTATTGACCATTGAATAAACGGGTTTCGAGTATTTGTGTAGTGCATTATTCTAAAATCGATAAATCAACCCCTGAGGATCGCGCTTATATGACGATCACCTAATATGATCCAGTTAGGTTACTTAACAAGGTGATGTTCACAGAATTACTTAGTCATCTCTACGATTGACTGTTATTGACCATTGAATAAACGGGTTTCGAGTATTTGTGTAGTGCATTATTCTAAAACCGATAAATGAACCCCTGAGGGTCGCGCTTATATGACGATCACCTAATATGATCCAGTTAGGTTACTCAACAAGGTGATGTTTAGTGATCTCTACGATTGACTGTTATTGACCATTGAATAAACGGGTTTCGAGTATTTGTGTAGTGCATTATTCTAAAACCGATAAATGAACCCCTGAGGGTCGCGCTCATATGACGATCACCTCATATGATCCAGTTAGGTTACTCAACAAGGTGATGTTCACAGAATTACTTAGTCATCTCTACGATTGACTGTTATTGACCATTGAATAAACGGATTTCGAGTATTTGTGTAGTGCATTACTGTAAAATCGATAAATCAACCCCTGAGGGTCGCGCTCATATGACGATCACCTAATATGATCCAGTTAGGTTACTTAACAAGGTGATGTTCACAGAATTACTTAGTCATCTCTACGATTGACTGTTATTGACCATTGAATAAACGGGTTTCGAGTATTTGTGTAGTGCATTATTCTAAAACCGATAAATGAACCCCTGAGGGTCGCGCTCATATGACGATCACCTCATATGATCCAGTTAGGTTACTCAACAAGGTGATGTTTACAGAATTACTTAGTCATCTCTACGATTGACTGTTAATGACCATCGAGTAAATGGATTTCGAGTATTTGTGTAGTGCATTACTGTAAAATCGATAAATCAACCCCTGAGGATCGCGCTTATATGACGATCACCTAATATGATCCAGTTAGGTTACTCAACAAGGTGATGTTCACAGAATTACTTAGTCATCTCTACGATTGACTGTTATTGACCATTGAATAAACGGGTTTCGAGTATTTGTGTAGTGCATT
Source organism: Nephrotoma flavescens (assembly GCA_932526605.1). Taxonomy (NCBI): domain Eukaryota; kingdom Metazoa; phylum Arthropoda; class Insecta; order Diptera; family Tipulidae; genus Nephrotoma; species Nephrotoma flavescens. The sequence goes on along the minus strand of OW052223.1, from coordinate 208,446 downwards.
ACTGTAAAATCGATAAATCAACCCCTGAGGATCGCGCTTATATGACGATCACCTAATATGATCCAGTTAGGTTACTTAACAAGGTGATGTTCACAGAATTACTTAGTCATCTCTACGATTGACTGTTATTGACCATTGAATAAACGGGTTTCGAGTATTTGTGTAGTGCATTATTCTAAAATCGATAAATCAACCCCTGAGGATCGCGCCTATATGACGATCACCTAATAAGATCCAGTTAGGTTACTTAACAAGGTGATGTTCACAGAATTACTTAGTCATCTCTACGATTGACTGTTATTGACCATTGAATAAACGGGTTTCGAGTATTTGTGTAGTGCATTATTCTAAAACCGATAAATGAACCACTGAGGGTCGCGCTTATATGACGATCACCTAATATGATCCAGTTAGGTTACTTAACAAGGTGATGTTTAGTCATCTCTACGATTGACTGTTATTGACCATTGAATAAACGGGTTTCGAGTATTTGTGTAGTGCATTATTCTAAAACCGATAAATGAACCCCTGAGGGTCGCGCTCATATGACGATCACCTCATATGATCCAGTTAGGTTACTCAACAACGTGATGTTTACAGAATTACTTAGTCATCTCTACGATTGACTGTTATTGACCATTGAGTAAATGGATTTCGAGTATTTGTGTAGTGCATTACTGTAAGATCGATAAATCAACCCCTAAAGGTCGCGCTCATATGACGATCACCTAATATGATCCAGTTAGGTTACTTAACAAGGTGATGTTCACAGAATTACTTAGTCATCTCTACGATTGACTGTTATTGACCATTGAATAAACGGGTTTCGAGTATTTGTGTAGTGCATTATTCTAAAACCGATAAATGAACCCCTGAGGGTCGCGCTCATATGACGATCACCTCATATGATCCAGTTAGGTTACTCAACAAGGTGATGTTTACAGAATTACTTAGTCATCTCTACGATTGACTGTTATTGACCATTGAGTAAATGGATTTCGAGTATTTGTGTAGTGCATTATTCTAAAACCGATAAATGAACCCATGAGGGTCGCGCTCATATGACGATCACCTCATATGATCCAGTTAGGTTACTCAGCAAGGTGATGTTTACAGAATTACTTAGTCATCTCTACGATTGACTGTTAATGACCATCGAGTAAATGGATTTCGAGTATTTGTGTAGTGCATTACTGTAAAATCGATAAATCAACCCCTGAGGATCGCGCTTATACGACGATCACCTAATATGATCCAGTTAGGTTACTCAACAAGGTGATGTTCACAGAATTACTTAGTCATCTCTACGATTGACTGTTATTGACCATTGAATAAACGGGTTTCGAGTATTTGTGTAGTGCATTATTCTAAAACCGATAAATGAACCCCTGAGGGTCGCGCTCATATGACGATCACCTCATATGATCCAGTTAGGTTACACAACAAGGTGATGTTCACAGAATTACTTAGTCATCTCTACATACTATTACCTCCTCTCGTCTAATATGATCCAGTTAGGTTACTTAACAAGGTGATGTTCACAGAATTACTTAGTCATCTCTACGATTGACTGTTATTGACCATTGAATAAACGGGTTTCGAGTATTTGTTAGTGCATTATTCTAAAACCGATAAATGAACCCCTGAGGGTCGCGCTCATATGACGATCACCTCATATGATCCAGTTAGGTTACTCAACAAGGTGATGTTCACAGAATTACTTAGTCATCTCTACGATTGACTGTTATTGACCATTGAACAAACGGATTTCGAGTATTTTTGTAGTGCATTACTGTAAAATCGATAAATCAACCCCTGAGGGTCGCGCTTATATTATAATCACCTCATATGATCCAGTTAGGTTACTCAACAAGGTGATGTTCACTGAATTACTTAGTCATCTCTACGATTGACTGTTATTACCCTTTGAGTAAACAAGTTTCTAGGTTTAGTGTAAATAGGTAAAACATTCAATAAACTCGTAATAATGTATTTTAGATTATATTATTTTCATCCTCAGTAAAATGAGCTCTTTTTATTATTAATTATTTTTAATTTAGTTATTTTATTAAAACTGAGTCTATACTATATGATATTATATATCACCAAATATCAAAATATGGGTAAAAAATAACAAAATACGACCTTGATATATTCATATTCGATTTTTAGAAAAGTGTAGTGGTTTCATTTTCACTTTTTGGCTGTTGTGAGGTTTTTTGTTATTTTGTTTGTTAAACTTCACACTAATTCGAAATCGATATAAATCGTAAATAAGAATTATATATTTCACTATAAGGACAAATATGTATAACGCATGGGCTGAAAAGTCCCGGGCCTAACAACTATGGCCTACTTTGCCATTGTTTTGATTGACTTGTGACTCGGTGCGTTGTCTTGATGAAACAAAATTTTTACAAAAGTAGCGTCACTCTTAGCACAATAACTCACAAACTAATGAATAGAATATAATGAAATTTTGGCAGCTGTCTTTTGAAGGTTATTACCAACTCAACAAAAAAAAAAATTGAACAAAAAAACGTTTTCTCTTTGTTAGGCCCGGGACTTTTCAGCACATGTGTTACTTTGATATTTAATACATGTAAATAATTATTATAATTAGTGTGTCTTTATAAAATAAATCGTATTAATAATTCAAATGAGGCAAGCAGACATATAATAATATTTTAATACGTTTCTAAAAGAAAATATTTCACACAGTATCTTAGTAAATATTGAAAATGTATCCCAATTTTTGCTCAAAATTTATCAAGAAATGATCCCTTAAATGAAAAACACTAAATCCACACCACACCTTGAATTATTTCTTTATTGCTGTATTATGGGACGAACTCTGGAGAAACCTGTAACCGAAACGTTGATCATTTTATGTAAATAAGCATTATGTAAATAATATAAAATCCTCTATCCCAATTTATTGACAGTTGTTCTAACTTTTATTCTATTGCACATCAACATACAAATGCCCAAATCTTAAAAATCAAATGAATTTCGAATTAAAATTTTCGTATATTTTTTTCGGTTTTAATAATTATTATTTAAATTATGTATGTGAAAATTATTGTACATCCAAAAGTTGCTGAATCGTTGTACAAGTCCGGGACCAGAGAAGAAGTATTATGATAAAAACAGAAATTTTGATTCGAAATTTTGTATCTCCAACAAAGCCAGTAGCAGTGGTTGATCAGTAGTTGCATGATGGATGACAAAAGCAAGAATTGTATCAGAATACGCTGTTACACTCCAGGAATATGATTGCACCAAATAAAGAGAACGGCCTTCCATAAATATGGTGTTATGACATCTTACAGTGGTTGACAAAAATGCCGTCTTCGTGATTTTGTAAAGCCCATATTTTTTATTTTTATTTTTTTATTAATTAAAATTTTTGTTCCACTCCATACGCTGCATACGTCATTGCGAATAAGCAGTTACTGCTCAAAATGGGATATGTTGGTATATGGCGTGGATTTGTATAAATAAATTGTATATGTACTGTTCATTAATAAACATTAAACATTATCTCTTATAGTTTTAAGATAAGCTCTTTATTTTATTAGTAACGATTTGCGTCCTGGCATTTGTTTTAAGTTTTGGTATGTTCTAGAAAATAATTAAAAATCTTTAATAAAAATCATTTATATTTAGCAATATACATATAAATATATTAGTAAGGATTAAAAAACACTTCGATGTATACATATTTTGTTAAGGTTGTAAACCTTCCTTCGTCATATCATTGATTCGACTGATAATATTTCGATCGTTGTGGTTGATCGTCTGGTCATCTAAAAAAAAATGCTTTCTGTATTGTGCTACAAATATAACTTATGTCTTAACGCAAATTTTGACCAGTTATTTTGACTACAAAAGTAGGAAAACTGACTGTTGTCACTGGTAAACGATTGTGTTCATATTTCATAATGTGATAAAAATTAAATAAAATATTCTCTTTAATACTAATCAAGAATGTTCTACTTATGCATCTGGTAGACTTATGCGCAATGGTGACTAGCTACTTTATTCGTAAGATATGCTAGAAAATAATTAATTTAAATTATTTAAAAAAAAATCTAATTTTGTATATGTATCCAAAATAATTTCCTGTATTAACCAATTTTTAATATACGTTTTAAAATCTAATAATTATGCCGTATGCAATTTAAGGGAATATTTTCTAGTACAAAATAAATAATAATCTTAATAAAACTATAACAGCGCACATAACGCGTTTACAACAATCCGTAATATGCGGTTTTACAACTCATATAGTCTCAAAAACCACTAAAATCTGCGTACTGGGCGTGCTTATCAAGCATAATTTTTATATTATCCCAGATTTATAAACACTTCAAGCTGGGCAAAACATTGCAACTTCCGATTGAGTAAAATATGCTAACAATTTTAAAATATTTACCAAACTTCTGCTTCAAAACCACCGTTTGTTGGTGAAATGTTAGAGGCATTAATTTAATAGCGTCCGGTTTGGCCCGATGTATTTTCCCAGTTGCATAGAAGGCATGCGCCGGATTTCTGGTTGGTTTTGATGTACCTGCATAATTTGGTCGCTCGTAATCGTTTAGATTTGTATTCTTTAAATACAATACATTTTTTGAAGGTTTGTTAACGTCTGCTGCTATTATTTTATATTGCTTCATACTGGGCCGAAATTGTATGTGATCGTCGATTAAATTAATAGGCGCGTTTTCTTGAATATGATTTTGGGCATAGTAATATTGCGCGGGATTTTGCGGTGGTATTAGATAAAACTGTTTAGATTTTGGTGCTGCTGATGGACTGGGCTTTTGTGAAAAAGTTGGAAATGTAAAAAATCTGCGTAAACTGATAAATAAGGATGGTGGCGTGAACTGAGCAGAACTTTTAGGATCTTCTATTCTCGTATGCTGGTTATCTAACGTCGGTGGAATTTCCAATAGTGAGTGTATTCTAGATATCTCTGGAAATGGTGGTAATGTAGATCTTTCAATATGTTCAATTGCGGACCCATTAGACCCGATAAAATTTCAAATTATTTCAATACCTTCAGGAGGAGTCGTTGCAATTTCCCGTATGGTTTTAATTGTTTCCGATTCCGATGTCATCTCTAAAATCTTCATTGCCTTATCAATAGTCGGTAACCTCGAGGGATCAATACCTATCAAACGTGCCAAATCATTTATTTCGCCATTTCCATGAAAACCCACAGAATTTCTTTTCGCATCGAAAAGATGTTGTTTATCCCCAGGCTCGACATTAATATTTTCACTCGGTCCGATATTACTTTGATACGCTAGAAATATTGGTATTGGTGTAAAATCGATTTGTTTATTTTGGTTTATTTTCCATAAAGGATAGTTTTTAAAATTTTTATTTTTCACATTTTCACTTTTTGTATTTTGTCCTATAAATGTTCCATTAATATCGATCACAAACCCGATCAGTAAAATTTTAAATAAATAATTGCAAATGATCATCGCACTTTCACTTGAACTTGGTATATCTTTACTTCACAACACTCTGCAACTAAATAATTCTAAATCCAAAAGTTTATGGCAATTTTAAAAAAAACATTTCGCTTAGGTATACATTTTGTCTAGTTTTCGAGGAATCGGTTAAACTATTAAGTAGAATTAGAGTATAAAGATCTTTACCTTAATTGTTTTTTTATTTATAATGTTTTATGTCTTTTTAATTGTTTGTAAATTATTTTTACTAGACAACCTAGATTAGGATCATTCGATTCAATTACTGTTAGTCATTTTAAACAATTTATTTTATTGCGAATTAAGCAAATTAAATTTGCATGAAGTTTCGTGAGATACATGAAAAATATCAAGTCAAATATATTAATATTCATAAAATCATAAGTTAATGCCTCTATTCCACCAAGAAATATTTACTGTCAGTAAAAAATACTGAAAAACCAGAAAAAGAAAAATTATCTAAAATTACATTAGAGTGAGCAAGACAAATTTTTCATTTTTTTTTTATGTTATAGCAAAATTTTATAGTTAAGATTTGACAGCTACAACAAACATAACCAAACAAATATTTTTTTTTTCGTTTATTGTGTATGCTGCTGTAAGATTGTGTTACAATTTAATTATATATATTTGTTAATCTGTTATTAATAATTTGTGTATTACGTGTATTGTGACAAAAAGTGATTTGACGATTTAATATTTTTTTAAATAAAAAATATAATTCGTATAAAAATACAATTTGTAAATAAAAAATACAATTCGTATAAATGAATAAATTTAAGTGCGATATTATGAATATAATATTCACAAGCAGCGACGAGGAGGAGGAAGTTAATATCCCTCGTAAGAAACGAAAATGTTGGGTACGTCCATATTATTTGGAGCGAGATTCAACTGGCGGCTATAACTGTATATTCAAGCAGTTAAAAGAAGACCCGCAACTCTTTTATGTCTACACTCGCATGAATTTGGCTAAATTTGAAGAGCTCTTAGCTATGGTTGGCCCAATAATTGAAAAAGAAACTCTACTTAGAGAGCCTTTGAGCCCCAGTCGGCGGTAACGTTAATATAAACAATTTATCTTTAAAATAAACCTGTACAGAAATGAGTACAAATATTGCTCGTTCATAAATATATTAACGTAAACATTTATTCATATAGATACTATCATATTTATGTTTATTTTATTAATGAAGCACTTTATATTTATTATTTATATTATTATTATTTATTTAATCCATGTATATTTATATATTTATTATCTTTATTCATTACAATATATCCACCATATTCCATGTCCTATCTTGTGTTCGTATTATCTTCTACTGACTTCATGCTTTTCGTTCTTTTTAGGTTATCCCTACCAGCCATATATATATGTTTACATGATACATATATGACATCTTTCTTTTTTTTTTTTTTTTTTTTTTTTATATAATATTTCATTTAATATATAATATTTAGTTTTCTTAATTTAATTTTATCTTACTAGCTAATTGAACCAATAGATTTCAATACAAATTTCATTTGGAAATGAAAACATTAATCATTTCAATCAACTAGGAATATTTTACGAATTTACCTTTATTCTGTTATATAGTCTTTCAAATAAGAGGGTTTTGTAATTTTCCTCTGTGGTCTATGATTAGTATTTTCATTTCTTACAGTCATTTCATTTTCATCATTGTTTCTTAAATTATTTTCTTCTTTTTCATTATCAATATTGTTATTTATGTTAATATTTGGTTTAATCATATTTTCATTAATACTCCTCTCGACCATTTTTTCTTCTGGTATGATTTCAAATTTTTTATCATTACTGTCCTTTATTATGTGACTTCTATTTCTATTTACTACTTTTCCATTTTCTTTCATAATCAGGGGTGGGATGTTGTAACATCACTTTTTTCGATATTTATCGAATATTATATCTCTTTTTCCTTAAATAAAATTGCTTGCCATTTCGCTTTTCAATTTTGTTTTCAATATTGCGATCGCACGCTACTAGAATAAATTGTTTATTTATCTCTTTTTTGTTTTTCGATAAAGTATCACTCATAAAATACATAGGTGATAGAATAAGAGTAGAACGACATAATGTTTTCTTCGATTAGGTAGAGATCGCATTAGAAACAACGTAATTGATAAATGAGAAAAACGTTAAATTTTATTCGTGATGAAAGGGATGTAAATTTCGATAGTATCGAAAAAAGTGATGTTACAACATCCCACCCCTGGTATCGTCTATGCTCAACATTTTTGTCTAACACTATTGCTGATTCCCATTCCTTATTTTTATTTTGAACCCTTATATTGTCTCCTATTTGAAATTCAGTGAGATTTTTAGCCTTAGTGTCATAATATAATTTATCTATTTTTTGTCTTTCTTTAAGTTTTTCTTGTACGTCATTGTCAATAGTCCTATTTATGTAAGGTAATAAACTCCTGACGTTACGTCCAAATAATAATTGGTTTGGTGATCCTATATTTTGTGAAATAGGTGTATTACGATATTCCATCAGAGCTAAATATGGATCTCTATTGTCATATTCTGATTTTTTCATTATTCTTTTTAAAGTTTGAATGTGTCGTTCAGCCATTCCATTACTTTTCGGATAGTAAGGACTTGACATTTTATGTTCAAATTCATACATTTTTGCGAAATCTCGAAATGTTTTGCAACTATATTGTGGTCCTCCATCATTTCTTACCACTAAAGGTATTCCGTGTCGGGCAAAAATAGATTTTAAAATATTTATTGTGGAATTGCTTGACATATCAGCCAAGATGGCCATTTCAATATACTTTATTAATAATCGAATTGCCATTTTCCTGTTGGAACTTCAGAATTTATCAATTCTTCCTTTTGATTTGATTTTTGAAATCTTAAGACACGTTTCACAATTCATTATAATGTTTTCAATTTGGGCATTCATGTTTGGCCAAAATACAATTTCTCAAGCTCTTAATTTTGTCTTTTCTATTCCCAGATGATTATAATGTAATTTGTTTAATATTTCTGTTCTATAGTTTTTCGGTATTATTATGCAATTATTTTTCCATACTAAACCATTATATTCAAAAAAAATTTCTTTATAAGTGAAATATTGTTTAATATTATCTGGAATTAATTGTTTGTTATTCGGCCATCCTAATCTAATATGATTTCTTAATGTTACTATTTCTTCATCTATGTTAGATTCATTTATCAGATCGTTTATTCTTTTGTCTGACATGCTTTCTTGTAAATTAACGACTAAAATTGCCATATCTGATGTTTCTGTATCGTCTTCTACTTCATCTATATGAGCTCTAGACAACATATCCGCAATTATTAACTGTTTGCCTGGTTTATATTTTAAGACAATATCATATGGTTGTAATCTCATTCTCATTTTTTGTAGTCGTATGGGTATTTCATTCAGTGCTTTTTTAAATATTGGTATTAGAGGTCTGTGATCTGTTTCTACTTCTATCTTTCGTCCTGCGATCAACTGATGATTTCTAACACATCCAAATACTATTGCATTTAATTCTTTTTCAATTTGCGCCCAGTTCCGTTGACTTTCTGTAAAAGCTTTTGAACTGTATACTACAGGTTTATTTTCTTGTAGTAAAACTGCTCCTAACCAGGAAAACCAGTGCTACTAGCATCTACACTGAGTTTACATTCTTTTTTGGGATCATAATATGCTAAAACTGGATCTTTAGTTATGATATCTGTTAACCTTGTAAAATCTTTATTTTGTTGTTCATCCCATATAAAAGTTTCATTCTTTTTAATTAATTTTCGTAATGATTCAGTTAGGTTCGATACATTAGGTATAAATTTTGATACATATGTTATCATTCCCAAAAATCTTTCTACATCTTTTTTATTTTTCGGAATTTTCATGTTTTTAATGGCTTGAATTTTATTGTTGTCAATCCTGATACCTTGTTCATCGAATATATGCCCTAAAAATTTTATTGATTTTTGTTTAAATTTGCATTTGTCCTTATTAAATTTAATATTCTTAGCTTTTGCTATATCTAAAACTTTTGCTAATATTTGATTGTGTTCTTCAACATTTGCAGACCACACTATAATTTCATCTACATATATCTCTATATTTTTTATATTTGCAAAAATTTCTTTAAATTTTCTGTAATAAATTTCTGTGGCTGTTTTTAAAGCAGTATCTTCCGTAAGGTGTTATAAAAGTTGTACATAATGAGCTTTCTTCTGATAATTTTATTTGATAAAATGCCTTGCTACAATCTAAAGTACTGAACACTTTTGCTTTTTGCATTTTACATGCTATTTCCTCGAATGTTGGCATCGGATAATATTCTCTTAACAAATTAGAATTCAAATTTTGAGGATCTAAACAGATTCTTAATGAACCATCTTTTTTGTTAAGTATGACAACCTGACTTACAAATTCTGTTGGTTCTTGTACTTTCCTAATAATACCCTGATATTCCATATTATCTAATTCATTTTTGAACTGTTCTTGTATTTTGAATGGTATTCTTCTGCATCGTTGTTCTACTTTTGGTTTATAATTGTGTTTTAATGTAAAATTGTATAAAAAAATTGGAATTTCACCAATACCTTCAAAAATGTCTCTATAATCATTAAAAATATCTTCCTCTAAAAAATTAATTCTTTGTACTAAACCTACTTTTTGTACTGTTGGTAATCCTAATATTGGAATTGACTTATCTTTAACAATGTAGTACTTAATGTTATAAATGTTCTTTTATTTTTGATTTTAAGTAACTTATACCTAAAATATTTATTTTTGCTCCATTATAAGTTATTTAATTAGAACTACTTTCAATTAATTTAACATTAAAATGTTTTATCGAATTATAATCTATTACATTACAATCGGCTCCTGTATCGATTTTAAAATTAATTTTTACATTTAAATCAACTAAATCAATTTTTTCAAACCACCCTATATTATTTTCATTTTTATTTTCGATACATCCTAAAAATTTACTGTCTTTATCATATTCAACATTTTCTACATAATTTACTTTATTTATTTTTTTATTTTCCGAGTTTCTACACATATTGTAAAAATGTCCTACCTTTTTACAGTTTTTACATGTTCTGTTGAATGCTGGACATTGTTTAAATTGATGATGATAGCCGCATTTTCCACAATGTTTTTGTTGACGTTCTGTTCCATTGTTAATATGTCTTGAACGATCCTGGTTATAATTATGTTGACTATATTTTTGATGTTGACCATTATTTCGATATTGACCATAATTTTGCTGTTGATTATAGTATTGCCTTTTCTTGTCCATCGGTTTATTTGACGTTCCACAATAATTATTTGGATATTTTCTCTGTAGTGGCCCCTTTATCTTATTGACTGTATTAGTCTCTTTCAATGCTTTGAGTTGTTGTTCTGCTATTTCCGCCGTTTTACACAATCTTATGCACTTTTCCATGTCCATATCTTCTTCTCTTAAGAGTCTATCCTTTAGGTTGTTATTACGTATGCCACTTATTATTTTATCTTTAATTAAGCTGTTTTTAAGTTCACCAAACTCACAGATTAAACTTAATTTTTTTTAATGAGATTATGAATTCGTCGCTGGATTCTCCCTCTTGTTGCATCCGTTTAAAAAATATATGTCTATTTATGCTTTGATTTTTCTTTTGCGGAATGCAATAATTTTCGACTGCTTTTATCACTGTTTCATACTTATTTTGTTCATCTTCTTTTATATTGAATGTTTCGTATTTGTCCATTGCTTCATCGCCTATTATATTTAACAGGATCGCTATTTTAACTTCATCCTTTTTCGTGTTGGCTTCAATCGCTTTTAAGTAATTTTCAAATTTTATTTTGAATTTTTTAAAATTTTGCTCGACGTTTCCCTCAAATGAAAGAGGATTTGGAGCGATTAAACCAATGGATCCATATTTATCTATTTTCTGTATTGGTTTTTTATTTATTTTTTACACGTGGAATTTTACTTTACGGACGTATTTTTATTTAGGTATTATAACAAATTTTTAATCTTTATTTATTTCTACCATCCGGCTGCGCCATATCATATTTATGTTTATTTTATTAATGAAACACTTTATATTTATTATTTATATTATTATTATTTATATATTTATTATCTTTATTCATTACAATATATCCACCATATTCCATGTCCTATCTTGTGTTCGTATTATCTTCTACTGACTTCATGCTTTTCGTTCTTTTTAGGTTATCCCTACCAGCCATATATATACATGTTTACATGATACATATATGACAGATACCTTGCCACTGGGGAATCTCAAACGAGTTTGGCGCTTTCATATAAATGTTCGCAAACTAGCGTTCATAGAATATTATGCGAAACCACTAAAGCCATTACCACCGTGTTAAAATGCAGTGTTCGCTGATTTGACGATACCCTATTTTAAGAAAGTAGCAGCGGGGTTTAATGAAAGATGGAATTTTCCAAATTGCATAGGAGCAATTGACGGGAAGCACGTTACGATCCAAGTAAGTTAACAAAAATGGTAAATCTGTACTGTTTATTAATTTTATTTTAATTCAGGCACCAAGTAATTCGGGATCGGAATTCTTTAATTATAAGAAAACGTCTTCTATTGTCTTAATGGCGATTAGCGACGACGACTATAATTTTATTTGGTGTGATATTGGCGCTGCCGGCCGGCATAGTGATGGGGGTGTTTTCAGAGAGAGCAAATTTGGACAACGATTTTATGAAAATGCTCTACCGTAAGTAATAATTAGAATCATACACACAAACGTACATACATATATATTTATGCATGTATATTTATTATTACATACATATATATTATATATATGTATATATAAATATTTTATTAATTTTAAATTATACTATAGGATTCCCGAACCATCCAACGTGACTGCGAATTTCCTTTCTGTTCCATTTGTGTTTGTAGCCGATGATGCGTTTGCATTACATCCGAATATGTTGAAGCCATACAAAACAATGCAGACGACAAAACAAAAAAATTTTAACTATCGACTAAGTCGCGCCCGCCGAATTATTGAAAATTGTTTTGGTATCCTGTCTGCTAAATGGCGAGTCTTTAGATCACCCATAATAGCCAATGTGAGTTTGGTAGAGGATATTGTCCAGTGCTGTGTTTGCCTACATAATTGGCTAAGACAGAATACTGCCAATTATGTTACACCCGACCTTATCACACAGGACGTAAGAGGAGTCATAGTACCAGGTACATTTTATTATCTCCAAGTAATATTTAAATGAAAATTATAATAAATATATTTACAGGTTCTTGGCACAATCAGGAAACTAATTTGTTGCCGCTTCAACGAACCGAAATTCAACAACGGCTGCAAAAAACACACGCGAGAAATTTGCAGAATATTTCACTGGGGAGGGACAAGTGGAGTGGCAGCACACCAAAATTTAAGGGCAAGTGGAAGAGCGGATGTAATGATTGGAAGAAATTTATTAAAATATGAGTATTGTTTCATATGTTAAATAATGTGTTTTAGTTGCTTTAGTTTGGTTTAAATTTTTTTTTTTTAGGTGACGGGACAAGATTCGCATAGGGTGTTGAATGATAATTCAACATACTATGTATAGTTATAAATTTATCAAATATAAAAGTGTGTTTTTATCTACATATGTTTTTTACAGTCCGTAAGGTTTTTATGCCTAATGGAAGTTTATATATTATTTAGTCGATTTGAAGAACTTCCATATGTGCTTTTCCTTAATAAATGAATTAAAAATTATTTATAATGTTTTATTTATGTTATTGTGAGAATTATGCTAACTTGTCGAACACGTCACAAAAGGTCAAGTATGCCTTTAGAATGAAGCGTTTACTTAATTTACGGAGTCAATCGAATGAAATCGTAGTGTAGAATGTAGTTACTTCACGAAGCTGTAGTGTTCATAGTGAGTCTGTGTTCCTTGAATTCTAGGTGTTATTAAAAAAAAATTATTAAAATTTCTTATTTTGGGCGACATTTTGATATCATGAATCCAGTCTAATATTTTGAACAATTTATTGAAGCCACGAGACGAGCGGGGGAGTCTACTATATGCAACTGCTAGGTGAAGGGAAATGTTAATTAAATTAACTTAATAATATAATTTAATTAGTTGAATAAATATTTTAAATAAATTAATCCAAATTTAATTAATTTAGTTAAGTTAATTAATTTAAATAATTCATTGTCAATCTTTAATTACTTTAACTGAAAGCAAATTAACAATATATTCATAAAACCAATTATTATACAATGTACTCGTTTTTGATATCCTGTTCCGTGCCATATGCCTTGTGATGTCCTGTTTTGTTACATCCTGTTTTGAAACGTGCCCTAGTGAACGGATTCGAACCAGAAGATAACCGATTATGCAATATCAAATACGAGGTGGTCAACTCACATGGGACGAAGCGCGAGCAAAATAAAGAAGAAGTAACGGAGGAGCTTACTATATTTCCTTTTTCACGCAGCAACTTTGGAATTGATAAAAACACAGATTTCTAGATTTTATAATTTATTAAGGAAAAGCCTTATGGAAGATTAAGGGAAATTCAGTAAAAAATCTTCCATTAGGCATAAAAACCTCAAAAAACATTAAAAAAACTCAAATTCACACAGTCAAAATATAAAATTTTAATATTTTTATTAATTCACGTCCTTGATTGACCCATGACGACTGTCCCTGGAAGACTAGCCCTGAAAAAAAAAGAATTTAAATCGCAAAATAAAAATATTTGGAACGATACTTCCTCTTATTAAATTTGCGATCGGCTAAAAGACGCGTTTTCCGGCTCCATAATTTAGGTATTTTCCTGTAACAAATTAAAATAAAATTGATATGTTTAAATTTGTATCTAGTTAGGTACCTGCTTTTTTAATGCATCGCTAACTACTTTCAACATATCTTGCTGTGCTTGAAGCCGGGGCATGCGCAATCTTTTAAGATATGGTTTAATCATCCCACAAAATGATTCCAGCTCATTATCGACCGAGTCTCCTTGCTGTCCTTCTAACGTGCTGATGTACCAACGTTTCAATTCTAGGTTCTCCTCCTGATAGCTCTGGTGCCTTTTTCTTTTATTGTTTTTTGGACTCTCGTTCGCTATTAGTGGTGGTGGTGACGGGCTATAGTTGCCACAAATCTCTGTTGACCTAAAAATTTATAATAATTTAATCATTCAAATTGTACATCAATTTTTACATTGTACAACAACGAATTACACTTACTCGCTTGGCGCTGCGGTGTCATCAAGGAAGGACAGTTGCTTTGAAAATTTATACTCCTTTACAGAGCCTCCTGCAGAACCACTTGCTATTCTTTTTTTAGCTCGAGTATAAGTGGCTTTCAGGGAATCCCACTGCTTGCGGACCATTAAAACATTTAATGGGTTTACATCAATATCTGTTAACATTTATAGAATTTTGTTAAATCGAAATAAAGTATGAGTTTATAAAACCTAATTACTTACTCGCATCGGTCGTTACTTCCTCCCACAATCTATTTTTATAATTTTTATTCTTAAATTCGATGCACCGAATGTTCCACAGTGCCTGTCTGGATCTCACGGCCTCAATTATCATCTCTAGGTTAATAAATAAATTTATTTGTTGTATATCCCAACAAAAACAAATCATAAAAATAAATATTATACCTTCCTGTAATTCGGTGAATTTCGACTCGATGCTATTTACCGATCCAGATGAGTTGGCATCTTGAGTAACCTCTTCGCATCCAACCTCTTCCAAACTAAAATCTTCAGTGTAGTTCGAGAAGTAATGCGACAGTGATCCGTCGTTCGTATAACTTCCACAGCTGTTCTCGAATAACGCATCGACATGAATATCCTCGAGAACAATAATTTTGCTACTGTCTAAAATTTAAAAAAAACAAACGTGACATTAAAGAATTGGTCAACTAATCCAATTACATTAGTAGCTTTCCAATCGAACACCGCAAGTACTTGTAAGCGCGAAAATGTGTATTGGCTAAAGTATCGATTGGAAAGCACAAAAAATTACAAAAGCAAAACATAACCTACAAATGTGTAGTTTATTTGTGATAAATTTTTAATAAAAAATATCTATTCTGGAATTTTATTAGTGCTTCACATACGGCATTCAATTATATTTTTGAAAGAAAAATACTACACAATTCACCTAGCAGACAAATTTATTGTAACTGCTTTCAACTACTCATAATAAAAAGGACAGTTGTGAGTAGTTAATTTAGCAAAGACAAAAACCTTAAGTACTTGCGGTGGTCGATTGGAAAGCAACTATTATTATTTAATATAAAATAATTCTACCAAACTTACCATTTACAGCCATATTAAAAGTTGTTTATATATGTATATTGTAATCAAAAAAATAAATACAATATACTCGTATGTACACTACACGTATTTCACTTGTTAATAATTTGTATTTAATTTAATTTAAGTATATCCACTTAATTTTATGTTTCTTTTTGTAATTGTTATAAATTCAATTTTATTTCACATACAAAATTACAGAAAAGAACGTTACTATAAAATAACTATAAAAAGAACGAGTATATGTGTGAGAAAAATATTTCCTATCGCTACACAACATTTCTTTAGATGTATTGTAATGTTGCCATAAAAAGTACTTTGGTTAGATATTTTTTAAATTTTTTATAGCAACATCACGACCACATATACAAATATTTTGTCAGTAAATTTTACTGATTTTATTTTTTCTTTCATTCTATTACGTAGGTTATCTATATTTTTATCTCGTTTCGTTTTTACTGACAGTAAATATTTCTTTTTGGAATAGAGGCATTACTTTAAGAAATTTACAACAACAATCCCATATATGTAATTCCAAATTGGAATTGTTTTAAACCAACTTTTTTGCTGGTATAGAATAAATTCTATTCTACCGGTTGAAAATTAGTTACGATTTGTAATAATATTCAATATTATTCGGTCATATTACTATTTAATTAGATATAAGTATATTTAGTTGTGTTTTCACGTTTTGTTTAACTTCAAAATGTAATTGTTCCCAACTAATAAAAATAAGTAAATACAATTTTTGGTTGTTACTTTGAGCACAATATTTATTCTATTCCAGCATGGATTTAACCGGTACCAAAGTAAGACCGTAAATAAACAAAAGTAATTCTCAGTTACTTAAAATCAAAATTACCGCTAGAAGAATACCACTATAATATAGTAATATATGACAATGAAAAACTCACCTTGTTCGTCCTTGGGAATCCAAAATTTATAGTATGTCTCATTTGTTCTTAATCATCGATATAAGAATATAAAAGGATAGATTATGGTGTAAATTTTTTTCGGCTTGCAAATCTGTCAAAATGTAGGGGAAGCGTTGGATGCGTTATAGGGGAGCAAAAGACGTAGACAAAAAACTTAAAAAGGAGGGATTGTTTATTTCACGATCATTAAACTAATAATTAATTAAACATTTATCTTAAAACTTATAAATTAAATAATATAATATTGTTTTAATAAAGCTATATACATAGATAAAATTAAACTTAAATATTTTTAAATATAGCGATTCGAGTAAGGTGGTTTCTAACTGAAATTAGATGTTTTGTTTTGGATGACATATAAAAATACGTAACATTTGAATATTTAATTAACATTTTTAATTAAATTTATTTAAAGAAAAATTAATTAAATTAATACGTTAATATGAAAATTGAATAATTTTGATCAGTTTTTGGTTAAGAGCTTTTATAAATAAATGTATCCTATTTATTAAAATTATTATTATTAATTTTGGTATCTCAGAAAAAAAGAAAGTTAAAATTGGATCTGTCACGAAAAGCATTAAAAGATTTTTTTTTTTCAAATTTTGATTAATTTCTCAATAGGAAATTGACCCTTTAAATTAATTAAATAATACGACGCTTATGGATAAAACCATGCGTCGCAATGTCAAAAAATAAAAAATAAAAAAATTTCCAATAAGTATTAAATATGGAAATGTATGATTTTTAAAACTTAAGATTTCTAAACAATTTCCATTTAACACTAAATATTTTCAATTAAACTAATTAAAATAAACTATAAGTGTTGGTTATAAACACGAAAAACACAATTTATTATGAAATATATATAACTTTTGCGACACTAAAAAATTACGATTTTTTTGTTTTGGCACCATCTTTTTGAGTATGACGGGTTATTAAATAGATCAAAATTTTATTAAAAATTAATATTCCACATAAAAATACTTATACTTTTTATATTCAAATTGTTTACTTAACATTTTAAGATATAATTACGGTTAAATTAATTCACAAATAGGCTCAAAATATTAAAATTGTTTACCTATGAAAACTTAGAGCACTCAATTTTTTTGATTCGTGATTTTTACACGTAGGAACAATGCACTTCATTTTTATGAATTATAATCACTTGATTTAATTTTAAATAATTTTTTTAATAATCTATTTTAAATTATACACGCACTAAAACAGTATTATTTACAAGAACACTTTGATTGTTTATGATTTCAAAACTATAAACTCTTTTGACAATGCCGCAGAGGTAAAGCGATAACATGGCGACAAAAAAAGAAAAAAATGCGAGAAAAGGAGAATATGAATTCTAAATATTTTGTTTAAGTAAGAGTGAACCAAATATATGATTTCAACGCATTTCAACTGACAGAAGTGTGAGCCGAAATTTTATTTTAGATTTGTACGGAAAATTTTTGGGTTCGTACGGCGTGTTCTTAATACACCAACGGGCACGAATTTGTTCACACACCCCTATCAGAATATATATGAAAATAATTTTATATATATTGCGTACACATTCTAAATTAAATCACTTCACTAATACATTACACTTCACTTATACTTAAACACAAACACATATAATTCACTTTCAAGTATTTTCTTTTAAACAAAACGAATAAAAAGTTAATTTAATTTTTACTGTTTTGAGAAACCGAAACTGGTATGGAAAATAATGTACTGATGCATAGTAACGGCCATCTTCATATTGCCTTTTACTGAGCATAAACGTTTAATTTAACTTTTAAATTATTATTATTATTAAATTTTATTAAATTATTTTTATTATGTATTATTAATTTCATTATTCACGATGTTTTTACTGTTTATTTTTATTAATGTTGTAATTTCAACATACTAAAATTTACACGAACGTGTAACATTCAAATTCACTATCACTGCACATAAAATAGTACGATCCACCATTACATGATTACAAATATTTAATTTAATTTATTTTATGTATATTATAATTTATATTTCACTATTTTCACTTATTATTATAATTTATATTCCACTATTATATTTATAGTGCAAGCGCACGCCGAACACATAAAAAAATTACCAAAATGTCGGTGAAATGTTTTCTTTTGCTTTGTTTTATTTTAACAGTAATAATAATTTGCACATATTTTTTACACAGGTTATGTTCGTAATTAATCTCTATTATTTAAAAAAAAACTTTATATTTATGTTTAATAACATATATATAACTAAATTAAACAATCGTTATATTATAAAAATTATTTAAAAATGAAAAATCACAAAAAAAGTCTGAATGTTTATGTCACGACTCACGAAATGCGAATTGCAAGGATAATAGCGGTATTACATGATAGCGGTCTTACTTTGAGAAATTTACAACAACAATCCCATATATGTAATTCCGAATTGGAATTGTTTTAAACCAACTTTTTTGCTGGTATTTGTATATAAAAAAAGTTAAAATTAAAAAGGTGGACTTTAGAATGATGTTTTTATATGAAAAAATAGGATCATTTTGAAGTCATAGTTTTAACAAATTTTCTGACTTAACAAAGTTGTTTTACAAAAACAAATTTAATTTCAAAAAGACACAAGAAAGGCATATTTATGTCATTTTACAATTATTTCTATTTTTTAATTCATTTTCGAAATGATTTAAAAAATGCATATTTTATTTCACATTATAAACATAAAATTTACATTTGTTTTTAATACGCATAGAAATTCATGGGTAGTTTCACGTTTTTAAGAAAATGGTTTCTTGTTTTTCTTGTTACAGTTTTTTGTTGTATTGTAGAGAAAGATGAATTATTATTTGTGTATTAATTATGAATTAAAATATGCATTTTTTAATTCATTTTGAAATTTGCAATTGTATTTTTACACATTTTCACTAATGAATGCATCAGTTGAAATTTTTTAATTTTTATTTTACAGTAAAAGCCCGATTATCCGGCATCCAATTAACCGGAACACTCAGTTAACCGGAAATTTAATTTTTAAGATTTTTTTTGCTTAATGCCCGGTTTACATGAGAAAATTGTTTTCTTCTGCAAATTTTTGCAGGTAAATAAGAAAGAATCCGCTATATACAAATATTCAATATGCCAGAAAGAAATAAACATATATAGTAATGGCGTAATTTTTTTATAGGATCATTATTAATTTATTTTTAATGAATTCAAATGCGAAATTTACATTTTTATCTATGGCGTCTGTTTTTATTATGTATCCTCAACGTTTATAAATACGAAATAATTTTTTTTCTTGTTAATTTTAAAAATGTTGCCATAAAAATACTCGGATCGAATATATTTTATGGCAACATTTTCATTTTTATGGTCGTTTTTGCTCAAAAATTCTTCTGCAAAAATTTGTTGGGATATGTTGCTTTTCTTGTCTCTCATGTGCAAAAGTCAATGTTATATAGTGATGGGTTTATTAGATACTTTTCAGTATCAATATCAATTGATTCATTCGAACGAACTACCTGATACTTTTAACCTGATACTTTTAACCAATTGATATTTTTTGTGACATATGAATTTAATACTTAAAAGGAGCTACTAATCAAAAACAATATGATTTAATAATGCTAAATATCTAATTAATCATTTATTAATTTAATATAAACCCATTCGAAATAAAAATATCATTTATTAATTTTATATAAATCTATTTTCAATAAAAATCATCCATAAAAAAAATATTTCAATATTAAACCCAAACGTTCAACAATTTAGTTACCGATATCCGATATAAATATCAATATACCGAAACCGAAAGTATCAGGTTCGAAATAAATATCAATTCGAATATCAATATCGGTTCGTCAAGTAGAGATTTACGAATCTCACATACAAGTATTTATTCGGTATTCGTTCAAAAATATCAATTTGGTATATCAGCTCAATGGTAAAGAAAAACTTTAACTCATATACGTATGTTTCATCTGTTTTGGATTCTCTTTCGTATATTCATACATATATTAAAATTGAGAGACGAATGCTTTTATATGTATACATATTACGTTGTTATATGTTTGCAAAGCTATTTATCTCTATTTTTCAGAAGAAAACAGTAAAAAATATGTATTATTAGTCTGTATACACAATTCACTCTCTCGCAAAACAAATTATATAAGGAAATAAACCATACCTATACCAAACTAACTATTTGGTTATTCATTCGAATGGATTAGTTGATACTTTTAAAAGTACTCAATTGATAGTTCGAACCTTTTGAGTATCAGGTTAAAAGTATTCGGTTCTACTCAGTTCGAACATCACTAATGTTATATCTTATTCATTTTGCAGAAGAAAAATATTGGTCTTATGTAAACCGGGCATAATTCTGTTTCTTTTGTATTTTTTTCTTTTGTCTTTCAGTAAAATCTCAATTATCCGGCATCCAATTAACCGGAACACTCAGTTAACCGGAATTTTAACTTTTTGGAAGTTTTTTGCTTTTTTCTTTTTCAGAAGGAAATTATTTTTTTTATTATTCAGTTCATTCGCATATTATGTATACGAGTATACCCATACGAGTACTCAATATTTAATAATACATATATTCAATATTTCCCTAACCCTAGTTGAGGTACGACTTTAGACATTCAATTCAAATAAAATAATGCATGAAACTGAAAAAATTAAAGGAAAGTATATTTTCTATGAATCCCACAATAATAAAAAAAAATAATATCCCTTGTGAAAAAGAAAGAAGTAAAATAAAATTCTAAAAGTTAAAATTCCGGTTAACTGAGTGTTCCGGCAATTGAATGTAGGATAATCGGGCTTTTAATGTAATATGAAAATTAAAGCCATTCAAAATTTTTAACTAATGCTTTCATTAAAGAAAATGTGCAAGGAACAATTGCAAATTTCAAAATGAATTAAAAAATGCATATGAAAGAGAAAAAAGCAAAAAAATAATCGTAAAAATATCAATTCCGATTAATTGGATGCCGGATAATCGGCTTTTACTGTAATATGAAAATTAAAGCCATTCAAAATTTTCAACTAATGCTTTCATTAATGAAAATGTGCAAGGAACAATTGCAAATTTCAAAATGAAATTGAATTGAAAATGAAAAAACGTATATGAAAGAGAAAAATGCAAAAAAAATCCTACAAATTAAAATTCCGGTTAGCTGAGTGTTTAGGTTAATTGGATGCCGGATAATCGGGCTTTTACTGTAATATGAAAATTAAAGCCATTCAAAATTTTCAACTAATGCTTTCATTAATGAAAATGTGCAAGGAACAGTTGCAAATTTCAAAATGAATTAAAAAATGCACATGAGAAAAAAGCAAAAAAAAATCGTAAAATTAAATTTCCGGTTAACTGAGTTTTCCGGTTAATTGGATGCCGGATAATCGGGCTTTTACTGTAATATGAAAATTAAAGCCATTCAAAATTTTCAACTAATGCATTCATTAATGAAAATGTGCAAGGAACAATTGCAAATTTCAAAATGAATTAAAAAATGCATATGAAAGAGAAAAAATCGTAAAAATATAAATTCCGGTTAACTAAGTGTTCCGGTTAATTGGATGCCAAATAATGGGGCTTTTACTGTAATATGAAAATTAAAGCAATTCAAAATATTCAACTTATGCCCGGTTTACATGAGAAAATTGTTTTCTTCTGCAAATTTTTGCAGGTAAATAAGAAAGAATCCGCTATATAAAAATATTCAATATGCCAGAAAGAAATAAACATATATAGTAATGGCGTAATTTTTTTTATAGGATCATTATTAATTTATTTTTAATGAATTAAAAAACGAAATTTACATTTTTATCTATGGCGTCTGTTTTTATAATGAATCCGCAACATTTATACCCAAGTATTTTTACTTTCAATTTTTCTGGTGATATTCGTACTTAAGTAATAAACTTATACCACGTTTACACCAATAGTATAAAAGTATGTATCAAAAAAGTATGACGATGTAAACTCAAAGTAAAATACTTTATTACTTTATCACATACTTTTTTGCTATTAAAGTATTGTACGTATCTAAAAAGTATTGGTATAATGTTATGCGTTGTGAACTGTTTAAATAATATTTTTTAGATACGAAATATCATTTTAGTCAATTTTCAGATTTTTTTTGTTTATTGTTATAAATTTTAACTATTTTTGTGAAATATTAGTGAAATATGTATCTAATAAACTATTCTAATATGTGTTCACACCACTATGGTGTAAACTGAAGGAGAAAAATACTTTATTAGTAAAATACTATTATACTATTAAAGTAGCTATGGTGTAAACGTGGTATTAGTCTAGTATTTTTCTAAGTTTGAGTTGCAATTTATTAAAATAAAACGTATGAAGCGTGTCGCGAAAACCCGAAACTGGACGAAAGTCATTATAAACATTTTATTGCATGTGTATGCGTATTGAGAAATATTTGGCGGGAACAATTGTGCTTGTGTTTGTTAAAACTGTAATTTCAAATTTTGGTTGTAAAATTAAATGTTTTTAAGAAATATTTTTGTTTTTGTAATATAAAATGATTTATTAAATTCATTATTGATTACTTTGGACATACATATACATATATACATTCATTTCGATTAAATTATTCAGTTTTTTAATTTCTAATATTTACACTAGATTTTTTTTTTAAATAATTTTCCTTGTTTGTCTTTTATATAATAAAAGTAATTTGTGGATATTAAATCGGTTTCGATAGAGTTCGTAAATTTTTCCATAGTACAATCTAAAATGTTGAAAATAATATTATAATTATTAAATTTAACACAGAGTAACGTAAACCATACCTCACATTATCTTTATTGACCGTTAAACGTAAAGTTGCAGCTAAGCTCTTCGGTGAACAGCTCTGTAAAGTTTGCAATAATGCACTTTTTTAGTTCATGGCCATCTTGCTTCATAAATAATGATTTCTAAATATAAAATAGGATTTGATTGTACCCAATTATCTCGAATGAATCTTTACATTACCAATTGTTTTACAGCCTCCCTCCCTATTTTCAATTAAATTAATATCAAAGTTGACAAATGTATCCGCATAGTTAAAAGTTACTATAAACTTAGCGTTCTCACAATAAACTAAATAACGCCATTTGTATACGCATATGTATATAACACGTATACACTACAAACACTATCATTTAATGTGAAATTTAACTTTCGTTAATTTTGGATGAAAACGAAGGAAAATACCGTGCTCAATTTTTACTTTCGTTTTGTTATACTTGGGTAAATACGAAATAATTTTTTTTCTTGTTAATTTTAAAAATGTTGCCATAAAAATACTCGGATCGAATATATTTTATGGCAACATTTTCATTTTTATGGTCATTTTTGCTCAAAAATTTTTCTGCAAAATTTTGTTGGGATATATTGCTTTTCTTGTCTCTCATGTGCAAAAAGTCAATGTTATATCTTATTCATTTTGCAGAAGAAAAATGTTGGTCTTATGTAAACCGGGCATTATGCTTATACTTCAACTTATTAATGAAAATGTGCAAGGAACAATTGCAAATTTCAAAAGAATTAAAACATGCATATGAAAGAGAAAAAATCTTAACAAATCATAAAAAATCTTAATCTTCTTAACATATGGTAATAGTTGCTATCTGGGGCGGTATGTTTTACCATCACAGAGAATCGAAATTCGAAAAAAGTCGAATGGCGTTATGTTGTATCATTTTCGAAAAGCAAAAATGATACAACTTTCACTTTTTCCATTCGACTTTTTCGATTCGACTTTTCCGAATTCGACTTTTTTCGATTCGAAGTGATTTTTTTTACAACATACCACCCCTGGAGGCTGTTCGTAAACTCTACATTGTTAATATTGTTACAACTGTCATTGTTAGTATGACGTATGTGCTCAACAATGATTTTGTTACAAATGTCAATGATTTTACAGATGATTGACAATAATCAATAAAAAAACCTATAATAAAACGCAAAACAGAAAACTAATTTCTAATCCCTTCAATATGAAAATAATTATTAAACCAGATATCCGTAAACACAAATTATGATTTTTAAATAATACTAAATTTCACGCATAGTACTTTTATCAAACACATTGACCACATAAAAAAGTTCATTAAAAAATTTATTTTGTTTAGCTATTGATGTGAAAGAATATTTTTCACTTGATTGTAGCATTTTGGATCTTTGACAGCTGGAAAGGCAGTCTAGAGTAGGGTTGAAAATGACATTTGTAACAATGTTAAAACGAGTTTACGAACGACAAAAAGCAAGTGGTCGTTATTACAATGATAGTTTCCGAACGATTTAGAGCTGCCATTGTTAAGAATATCGTAACAAAGTAGAGTTTACGAACAGCCTCCTGGTTTTGTACTTTAAAGGTGGATTTACATATCAAACGATTTTTCGGCGAAGCTGCTTCCCTTAAAGCTGCTTGAATTAAAAAATGCATATGAAAGAGAAAAGACAGAGAAAAAATCAAAAGAAAAATCTTAAAAACTAAACACTCAGTTAACCGGAATTTTTGGATTTTTTTTTTTGCATTTTTCTTTCATATGCATTTTTTTAATTCATATTGAAATTTACAATTGTTTTTTGAATTTTTCAGTTTTTTGGCCTTTTCATTAATGAAAGCATTGGTTGAAAATTTTCAATGGCTTTCATTTTCATAAAACATTAAAAGCCCAATTATCCGACATCCAATTAACCGGAACACTCAGTTGACCGGAATTTAAACTTTGTGGAATTTTTTTTTTTGCTTTTTTCTTTTTCAGAAGGGAAATTATTTTTTTTATTTGGGGATTCGTAGAAAATATACTTTCCTGTCCTTTTTTTCTGTTTTATGCATTATTCTATTTGAATTGAATGTGTAAAGTCGTACCCCAACTAGGGTTAGGGAAATATTAAATATGTATTATTAAATATTGGGTACTCGTATGGGTGGGTATGTATTATTATTATTATTTGTAATAAATTCAATTAACTGATGTGTAAAAAAATTGTTTTTTGGTACATAATTTGAAAATAATAAATAAACGAAAAAAATAATGAAATGCGAAATTCTCATAAATTTTTTAGTTTTAATGAAACATTCAATTATCCGGAATTTTCGATTATACGGAATGCAGGGCTTTTAATGTATGATACACTTCAGTAAAAACCCTGTCATCCGGAATGCTTGGGTATGAGAGCATTCCTGGAAATCGAAAATTGCAGATAATTGAATGTTTCATTAAAACTAGAAATTTTACGAGAAATTCGCTTGATTTCATTGTTTTTAGGATTCCGTTTATTTGTTTTCAAATTATGTACCAAAAAACAATTTTATATACATCAGTTCATTGAATTTATTGCAAATAAGAAATACATAAATATTATGTATACAAGTACACCCAAACGAATATCCAAAATTTAATAATACATATATTCAATATTTCACTAATCTAACTATAGCTGTATTTTGTTGGGACAATTACAACAACACCACCATGGCTAAAGCATTTTAAAATTTTACTTTGGCTGAATGATAATGCAGATTTGCATTAGTTGAAATAGTTGAATAGAGCTGATTCAGCTAAAGCAAAAATGTTTTATTTCTCAACAAAATACAGCTTATGTAAGCGACTTTACACATTCAATTCAAATAGAATATTGCATAAAACAGAAAAAAATTAAAGGAAAGTATATTTTCTATGAATCCCGCATAATAAAAAAAGTAATATCCCTTGTGAAAAAGAAAGAAATAAAAGAAAATCCTAAAAGTTAAAGTTCCGGTTAGCTAAGTGTTCCGGTAATTGGATGCAGGATGATCGGGCTTTTACTGTAATATGAAAATTAAAGCCATTCAAAATTTTCAACTATTGCTTTCATTAATGAAAATGTGCAAGGCAAGTATCCGACTCGACACAAATTATTAGCAAGACTGAGTCAACTGTTTAA